>VMDO01001015.1:0-45005 GCA_007922755.1 Pedetes capensis
AACAAGACCTAAAAGTACAATAAAGCTTCCTTATTCACGACAAACTATTACTCATTTTGGAAAATGAAACTGATTCAAATGTCCATGCTATGGTATGCAACTATTTAAGTGATATCTAAAATTATTATTCATATTTTCTCTTTAATCTCTGATAAATACAATGGAGAAGAAAGAAAATTTTTAATAAAGATGTTTTCAACTTGTAAAATGAAAAATTGGACTACTGAATCTATTAAACTTGGGTTAGACCTCAAATTCTATGAATTTAAGAGTCTACAACTAAAATATCACTATTAGGCTTTAAATAATTAGCCCCTAGCTCTTAATTAATATGATCACATCTCTGAATTTAATCATAATATTTAAAATTTAATCAAAAAGAAAAATTTAATGCTTGTTTCACTCAAATAAATAAAAATATTACTATTTGGTAACTGTGATAATAACTAAACTGGTGAAATAAATCAATTGCAATAGAACAGGAATTCTCTGCATGAATTAAAACTTAACCAAAAGAGAAGTTAATCATACTTGGACAAAATAAATGCTTATACAATATCATATATTTACTGTACTTAGATATGAAACCAAAATAATAATTGTACAATATTTTAATGTAATGTAGGTAAGTGTTCTATGGCTTACCTAAGAAATATCATTCCCATTCTAGATATTGTGGCTGGTGAGGCACAACTTAAATCATGAGTTTCAAATACAAAGTTAACATTTGGGCCAAAATGAATCCTTTCTCCACTGGGCATAGTGAGTAGTCGATTATCATCCAGAACAGAATTAAGAGATTCTATCCATTCAGGGTCAATATCACCATCACAGATTATCCATGAGCTGACATCTATTTCCAAATCATAATAGTGGAGATGTTTTTAATGCATACACACACACACACACACAGATGCAATGATAATAGATAAACATAACAAACTCTCTCTCACTGTTTATAACTCATTTCCATCTGAACATAAAAAATAAAAAGTTGAGCAAACTGAAACTTTCCATATGAATTTCTACTGCTATTGTGCTAGAGAAACCATAGGCAATCCTGCTTCTGCTGGCCAAAAATTCAGTTATAAACCATATGACACTGCCTTCTTTACCTATAAACATACAGAATTGGTGATACCATAAAAAAATGTCGTGTGGAAGACTGAGGAATTTCTATTCCCATGAGAAATCTATAAAATATCCATCAGACTTCTGTCTCCTACCATGTCATAAGAATACATGAATGATTGCTTATGTAATGTCTCTTAGGAAGAGATACAAGAAACCCCATTTTCAGTGTCATACATGAGAAATAAAAACATTGACTGCTCTCAATTTTTTCTTAATTTATAAAAAGTTGGCCTCAAAGGGAGAAAGCAGCAATTAGGCTGTAAATAGAACCTTTTCAGGAACAAATATGTTTTTATGCAACCTTCATAAAATAAGAGTCTTTCAGGTTGTAGGTAGATCTTTGAAACTGTTCAAAGTAAAAGAAATAATATCTTAATGTGATGTTATACAGAAAATAAATCACATTGAAAATCCCTTCCAATCCCTTAAGAGTTCTCGTGTCCCAGTACTAAACAGGCCCAACACTGCTTAGCTTCTGAGATTATAAAAGATAAGGCACATTCAGGGTGGTGTGGCCATAATCAATGTCTTAAATGTTCTGAATGTCTCAGTGCTTTAGAAAATCAATTATTAATCACATTACAACCCAGCAAAACTAAGAAATCTCCTCTGATTCTGGCCAAAAACTCTCTTAAAAAACAAGTCAAAAAATTTTAGAGAAGGAGGTCTACTGTTTCAACACTTAAATTTCCAGTATTATTCATAACAATGTATTCAAAATGGACAAGTTAATAGTGTCCAGATACAACAAATAAATTTCAAGGCATTATGATGTCAATGAAGCAGTTAATCAAAGATTTTATATTTATTCAGTAAATTAGTTATGAATTATGATTTATTCAAGTTTCTCTGAATTTTGATTATACTTAAAGTTCCTACAGAGCATAAATAAAAATGATAGTGTGAGCCAGGAGTGATAGCAGACACCTGTAATCCCAGTACTCAGGAGGAGAAGAAGGAGAAGGAGAAGGAGGGTCTAGAGTTCAAGGCTGGCCTTAGCCCCATAGTGAGTTCAAGGCCAGCCTGGGCTACGTAGTGAGACACTATCTCAAAACAAAAAAATGAAAAAACAAACAAAAAGATAGTATGCCTTAGTAAAATATCAAAAGAACATCATTATAAGGTAGTTGATAGGCATGTATTAGCCTTGATAAAAGCAGCATAGATAAGTGCTATTGGTTATTCTCTAAGAATTATTAAGTAAAACAATGAATGACACAGGAGTGACCAACCTGGAGGTTCCCGAACTACTTGGCGAGCACTATTTGTCAAAACACCATCAGACCATTCTCTTGTATCCATGTCAATGTGGCCTAATAATTGATGTCTAGGCATAGCTTTGGGATTCATAGTATACTGTTTTACTACTTTGCCAATTTTACAAAGTGCTGCCCTTAACATTCTCCATAACGTAGATTTGCCAGCACCACTTGGACCAACAATAACGACTCCCATCCTCTGGCATAATTGTTCATATAGTTCTAAAGCTTTCTTGATCTAATAGAAAAGAAACATGTTCATATGTGAATTATAATGTTCAATCATATTCAGTTACTGCTTTTATTCTGTAACACTTGTTCTATCCCAAACATGTACATTAAGCTTTGGACTTTCTCAGTGGAAGATAAAACCTTAAACAGAACAATAACTAAATTAATCTGAACATACTTATAAAATGACCTTTAATTTCAGGAACCTTGCATGACAATATAATAGTTTCTTTCCTCATTCATCCATTCATTCAAATATAACACTTTATTCACGTATTCATTTACTCATTTCTATTCTACCTTTCTCCAATAAAAGCCTAAGAGAAGAGCATTCATTTTGAATAATTACCTGTGCTACATAAAAAGGCCCACTAAAAACAATTTCTACTAAAAAATTATCAAAGTGAGCCAGGCTTGGTGGTTCCTACCTTTAATCCCAGCAACTACGGAGGCGGAGGCAGGAGGATCATAGGTTAGAGGCCAGAGGCAGCCTATGTAACTTAGCAAGACCCTGTCTCAACATCAAAAATAAAAAATCAGTTGGGGGTCCAGCCCAGTAGTAGAAAACTTTCCAAGTATGTGGGAGGCATTGGATTCTACTCTCCCAAATACTGCAAAAAAAGGAAGAAATTCTCAAAGTGAAACTAAATTATATGTAACCAATTAGCAAGAATGTATATGATGGACATATGTGTCAGATGCTGTAATGGGCACCAGAAACAAAATGTTGAGCAAAAATATACATGGATCCTGTCTCATGGAGATTACTATCTGGTGAGGGAGAATGAATACTGAGTATATAATTAAATATCAAAATAACAGAATTAACTGAAAGTACATAGCGAGAGTACCTAGTCAGGATCTGAAGACCAAAGAAAGCTTCCCTAAGTTAGTAAGAATAAAGTTGGAAAATGAATAGTAAGTTGAAAAATGAGGAGCAAAGATAGTAAGAAATTAACTAGAAAAAAGTGTTACTATATAACAAATACTCTTGAGAGTTACCTGATTGGGTATGATTTCATAATTGACCTCTTCAAAGACTTGCTTTAATGCAGCATTTAGTTCATCATATTCTACTTCTTTAAAGTCAATTCCAGGAAAGACATCTTTGATCAATGCATCAAAGCGTGTACAATCAGCAAATGTAAACTTTGACATTGTGTTAAGCCTTAATGATTGTACCACAATGTGACTTTCCATAGCTAGAGAAAAAGTTTTATTTTAAAATTATTTTTATAAATTTAATGACAATAATAAGGTTTCAGGTACTCTATAAACTTGATATGCATTATTATTCATTAACTGATGTGCTGGAAACATTTAAAGATATATTAAATCATGATAACTGGTAAGCTTAACATTCTATCTGAAAAATAAATATCACTAAGTAGAATTAGGGCTGGGATTTAGCTCAGCTGGTAGAGCGCTGCTCTGCAGTCTCTGAGGTCCCGAGTTTGATTCCCAGCACCGGGAAAAGGATGTGGCAACCCACTCCCAAGGCAATCCTGAAACAGCCAGCCATTGAAAACCCTATGAGGGTTGCTATGAGTCAGGCTCAACTCAATGGCACCTAACAACAACAACAACAAGGAGAATTAGGAACTCTCTCCACATGATTTGAATCCCAGGGTATCCATACTTTAATTAATAATAAAAATCATTATCATTTATGTGTGCATAATACTTTACCTTTTATATTATATGATGTAATCCTTACCAAAACTCTATAAAGTAGGTAAGAATGAATTACTATTATTATTATACCAATTTTACATATGAGGACATTAAAGTCTCTTAAGGGTTCAAATGACTTTCCTGAGAAGGTATAGGAGTAAGTATTTCAGCTGGGATTCAAATCTAGGTAAACTAATTTGAGATGCAATATGACTTCCAAATAGTTTATGTCCTAAAACTGAAGACTAACAAACTGAGGAGCAATCTTTGACCGGTCTTGATCAAAACTAGTTCACAAACCTATTTGCAGACTAAATGCAAATGCTAACAGTTTTACAAGACTCTTGTTTTCAATGATATTAGAGGCTATTAAACATATGTAAATATATAGACAAATATATACAAACACACACACACAAACACTCATACACATAAATACAATACATACAATATAAAGGGAAAGAAACTATATTTACCCTGGTTGTTGTTGTTGTTAGGTGCCGTCGAGTCGGTATCCGACTCATAGAGACCCTCATAGGGTTTTCAATGGCTGAGTGCTTCGGGATTTACCCTGGTATCTCCTCTATAATTAGTATCTCTATGTTTAAGTATGTATAAAGAGGCTTGGCTACCCTACAGTTTATTTTAAGCACTGAACTCATACACCATACTTATTTATTACAGGTATGGTACAAATATTTCTTAAGAAACACCAAAGATAGAAAACTGGAAAATAGTTATGCCAGCACTTCACAAAATAACTGTATCTACCCTTATGTCAACCTAATAATAGAGCTAATGCAACTTCCTTTATTAAGGTGTATACTTTTTCATTTAAAGTATAAATAGGTAATTTCATGTAGATTTGCTATTTTGTCTCCTATTTTCACAGTGTATAAACTTTGTTTTTAACATCAACTTGAGCTGGGCGAGGTGGCACACGCCTGTAATCCCAGCAGCTCGGGAGGTGGAGGCAGGAGGATTACAAATTCGAGACCAGAGGCAGTCAGCATAACTTAGTGAGACCCTGTCTCAAAAACTAAAAAAATGGGCTGGGGGCGCAGCTCAATGGTTCAGCACTTGCAAAGCATGCAAACACAAGGCCCTGGGTTCAAATCCCAGTATCGCAAAAAAAAAAAAAAAAAAAAAAAAAAATCAACTTGAAAAAGCTGAAAATTCAGCCTTTCAAGAAGGCATACATTAATAGAGGGGAAAATCATTTATTTCATGTATGAAAATATATTTATTTCATATGAGCAAATTATAATAAATGAATCTATATTGATCTAAACAATTTAATAAATACATATATGAGGAAAAAGAGAAAAACCTTTCTTACATAATTATATTTTAGACAAATATCTTATTAATTCAAAAGTACTTTACAAGAAAATATGAGTATAGCTTCCAAATAGAAATGTAGACTTCAACTTGGTACCAAGCTTACAGACTTGAGTTTGCAAGAAAAAAATCGGCTCAAAAGTTAAACAATTTATAATCAAATCTTAATTCCCAAATATTTTTATAAAATACATTACAAATGGCTGGGCATGGCAGCTCACACCTGTAATCCCAGCGGCTGGGGAGGTGGAGGCAGGAGGATCACAAGTTCAAGACCAGAGGCAGTCTGCGTGACTTAGCGAGACCCTGTGTCAAAAAAAGTAACCAAAAAATGGGCTGGGGTTGCAGCTCAGGGGTCCAGCACTTGCAGAGTATGCAAGCGCGAGGCCCTGGGTTCAATCCCCAGTACCGCAAAACAAACAACAACAACAACAAAATATATATATATATATATATACACATATGTATGTATGTGTGTGTGTATGTATACATATATATATATAACAAATGGCAGCATAAAAAAAATTTCCACTATAACTTAAAAGTTTAGCTCTAAAGCCTACCATGGTGGTACACACCTGCAATCCCAGCAACCTGGGAGGAAGCAGCAAGAGGATCGCAAGTTTGAGGCCTGATTTTCACGTACATAATGTTACACAGGTATGTGTTCATACATAGCACTCACATAAGGAACTTAAGACATAAGGAAAGGTAAACTTTTTTTGAGACTTATCACAAACTAGGCAACTGCTACCCAGGGTGAGGACTAGCTATATTTTTCAAAAACCTCTAATCTAGTTTACCAATATAGGCTTTATCTTTTACCTACTGGCTGAGAAAAATCTTTTCAGAAGAATTGCAAATAACATATGCAGATGCTCCCTCCTCTAAAGGGTAGAGCTTGATCCCTGTCTCCTCACTTTCAAAGTGAGCTACGTTAATACCATGTTTCCCAAGTACAGAGCAGGGAATAGTAGAGAAACCTGGCAAGCATTACCTTAGCCAGGTGAGGAAGTGATAATGACATCACTAGACATCATGTGGTAGTTATAAACCCATCGGTACAACATGATGAACAGGGCACTCGACCTATACCTTACTCTTTCTAAATCTTCATAACCCAGTCTCATCAGGTTATACTGTTTTTTGAAAGAGAGATGTTTCTAATGGGATATGTTTCTAAAGTTTCTGTATAGACTAGACAAATTCTCAGACTCCACCCCATACCTACTTATAGTAACTTTAAAGTTAAAATCCACCAATTATTATTTGTTTGGCTGGTTTTTGTGGTACTTGGAGGTTGAACCCAGGTCCTTGCACATGGTAGGCAAGTGCTCTACTCCTCAGCTGCACCTTCAGGCCTTCTCTTACTATTTTTTATTTTGAGACTGTATCTCGCAAGGTTGTGCAGGCTGCCTCTGGTCTCAAACTCATGATCCCCCTGCCTCAGTCTCCCAAATTGCTGGGATTACAGGGATATACCATGGCACTCAGCAACAATCTATATTTTAATAAGCCACTAGGTGATTCTTTTTTTTTTTTTTTTAAATCAAGGTATCACTATGTAGCCCAGGCTGGCCTTAAACTTAAAATCCTCCTGCCTCAGCCTCCTGAGTGCTGGGATTACAGGTATGCACTGCCACACCTGGCATCACTAGGTGATTCAAACTGACATTAAGTTTAAGAACAAGTGGATGAACTATTCTTTTACATATCACAACTGTTTTATATTTTATGTTCATTTAAAGGTTATTATAGGATATCATGTTAAAAAACTAGAGAAAATATGAACTTTACTTAAAAATTAATACATCAAAATTGCTTCATTAGTTGTGACAAATGTAGCATACTAAGATATTAACAATAGGCAAAACTGGGGGCAGTGTATATAGAAATCATCCATACTAAACCTACAACTAATCAGTAAATACAGAACTATTCTAAATTAAAGTTTATTTTTTAAATAAGTTTCAGAATTATAACCATTAATCATACCATTCTGTTTAATGCCATTTCTCTTCGATTGTCTAAGAAGATTTCCACTTCCCCTCAGAACTGTCTTCAAAGCTCTCAACCCCCAATCATAATGTTGCTGAGGTGTCAAAAGTTCCCTGAAGCAAAGACATGGAAATCTTAAAGCAGCAAATAGCTATAAGAAATTCTTTCTAATCAAAAAATCCAAAGAAATACAGAGTACAACTACTGACACAGAAATGAATACTGATACTGCATTAATCTACACAAGGAAGCCAATCCACGAAATGATCACTCAAAATAAGCTGGTGAAGACAGATGACTCTCAAAGATCAGGATAAACCTGTCATGCATGAGCTAATTATCTTAATGAAGACATGAAATGACAATTACCTGTTACCTTTGGTCATACAGTCTTTGATCAATTTGTCTTGCTCTCCTTCTCTGACAATGCCTAGTTTCCCAAGCTAAAAGCCTATCTATCACTAAAATGAGACATCTGAAAAAACAAAGAAAGATGTCTTCCAACAAATAGTCACCTCTGAGTGGTCAGCTGGTAAACTGGCTCAGTAAGAATCATTAGCTAGAGCACTCCGATATACATATTTTGAAGGAAAATACAATCAAATTAATAATAATTAAGAAAAATGAGTAGTTCTGATCCAGATGTTCTTATTCCAAATAAAAAGTTCATATCCACAAACTAAATACAATAAAATCACCAACAGAAAAATCACTGAATAGTTGAGAAAATGTGAAAATGATCATAATCAATTATTGGAAACATAAAATATAAAAATATTTAAAACAGAAAAACTCACCTAGATAGGTTGAAAATAGCTACCAGTTTTCTGCCCAATACTTTAGCGTCTTTAAAGCCTTCTGAATAGAGAATAACTTCTGCAATAAGCTCATTATCTGGACGAGACATAGCCACTGGCCTGAAAAGCTGTTTAAGATTATCAGGCAGTTTTTGTCTTCCTCCATAACCTTTTCCAGCAGGATTCATAGTAATAAAAATTCCAGAATTAGAATTTATTTCTACCTGAAATATTAATTTAAAATACAGGCATCAAAGATGTGAAATTATAAATATATAGTTGCCTAGAAAAATTTTATTGCAACCCACTTCTATGCATAAGTCTTACATCTTAGTAAAGAAAAACCTCCAATGTACTAACCATCTCCTTACTCAACATATAATAAACTTCTTAGGAATCCCTGGCTCTATACATTGTATTTCTTTCATAATCAGTTTTTTAGATTGAAAAGTTTTAAGAGAAGGTAACTAATTTGAATGTCTACTCACTTAATCAACATGTGCTTACTAAAAGCCTTTTATGTGCTAGGTATTTTCCTAAGTACACAGAGACAACTCTAAACTAAAGTCAACAATGTTTATATGCCCTTCTCGGGCATAAATATACTCTAGTATTACAAAAAGGCAATCACAGTGGGATAAATGTTATCACAAGGAAGAATAGAATGTCGTGAGATCACCTGGTAGGAGTAGTTTCAAAACAATTAAGGACAGAAGGTAAATTACAATGTGTAAACAATTAGTAAATTGGGACATCTACAATAGTAAGACCAAGAAATCTGGCCATAATGGAAAGAAAAGAGAAAGAGTTAGAAGGAAAACTGACTAAAGGAAAGATTTGCTTATGTTTTAAATATGAGTAAGATGAGAGACATGATTATTTACAAAAGTCAAAAAAGAAGCCATAGAAGGAGGGCTGAAGCTGTAGCACAGCATGCAAATAACAGAGGTCCCCAGAAAGCAGACTCTAAAGCACATGCAGGAAGATAGGTTCTGTTTGGAGGAAAGGACAGCTCAAAGAGAAAGAAAGGAAAGAAAATGTAGAAGACAATAGATTTTGACAGTAGAGAAGAAATTCTCACTTAATAAAGTGTCTTTGTCAAGAGTTTTACTTTGTACATTTTTATGTTTTGGCAGTACTTGGGGGTTGAACTCATGGCCTCCCACATACTTTCTAAGTGTTCCACCACTAGGCTACACCCAAGCCCATTTTTTCTTTGTTTATTTTGAGACAAGATCTCACTAAATTACGTAGGCTGCCTCTAGCCTCAAACTTGCAATTCTCTGCTTCAGCCTCATGAGTCTCTAGGATTAGAGTTATGCGCCACTGTGCCTGGCATAAGCAACATATTAACAATGTAAAACTGGTCTTACTTTCTCAGGCTACTCAAACAAATGAATATTGTGAAAATGTTATTACAGATAATAGGATAATTTCACAGTCCTTATAATTTGGGGCACTTTTAGCATTACATAGTATATGTAGAAGCTTACATTTTCTACAGAAACAAGTTTATATTCTAATGACATGAATATGTATCTCCTATGGGAAGAAGTGAGGAAAAGGAGGCGTGCTTACATGGAATTGAACACTACATACAAGTGAACATTACATCTCACACTTATATGAGAATAATGATTATGAACATGTGCTTCAGAATCACAGAGTCCTGGATTCAGTTTCCACCTCCTCTGCTTTTATTATCAAGTCTTGGTTCTTCATCCAAAAGTGGAAAATAAATAAATAAATAAATCACAGTATTTACCCCAAAAGGCTACAGTTAGTAGTATTAAAGGAGACAACGCAGTAAAGCACAGTCTGTACAGTGCTGGACAGAGAATGGAACAATATACAGTGTATAATACACAATGTCATTGCACAAGTGTTAAACAGGAATAGAGAAAGTGAGATCAAAAAAGGATAAGAAACCTCAGAGACATTCAGAGACAAAAGGACTTATCATCCTGGTCACAGATCAGAAACATCGGTGACAGGAGAGCAAAAGCTAGAACACTGCCTGAGTATAAGTAAAAAAAAGTCTTATGAACTATTTTAATTCTTAAAATTCCCAACCAATTCTGTACCTCTTTGCCAAGCAGTTCACACACAGTTCTATGATTCTTCAAAGCATCTTGAATTGTCTGGATTTGCATAGATACTGCTGACAGTACAGATTCTTCCAGTCTGTTGAATTCATCAAAACAACCCCAGGCCCCACATTTTACCAAACCAACAAATATTCGTCCCATTGACTTCACATCAATGCCCTTAAAAACAACAAAAATAATGTTCATTAAAAAAAGATTAAAATCTTAACAGTCATATGTTCTGTCTTTTATTTAATAATTTTACCCATCTAGATCTCTTTTGCTCTTTTTAAAATAGGGATTAGGCTGAGTGTGGTGGTGCACTTCTGTAATCCCAGAACCAGGGAGGTTAAGGCAAAAGGATCTTAAGTTTAAGGCCAGCATGAGCTACAAAGAGAAACTCTATCTCTCCCTTAAAAAAAAAGGAGAGGGAGGATTAATTAGCTACTCTTTCAAAATTCAGAGTACCTTCAAGAAAGAGAACTAGACAAATAAAAGATTTCATTTTACTTGTTCTTTAAATCAAAATACAAATATCTTCTACAAAATGTTTTAAGAAGAATGATTTTAAATAAACTTAAGGTTTTTCCTACTCTATAAAGAGCAATAGTATCCTTACTAAAAACAGATTTTGCCAATGTAACATAAATCTTTATTCTGCATTTAAACTTATTTCTTCATAATAATTTTCCTTAGAAAAGCTTCATAACTATACTATGTGCAACCTCTCTATATTTTACTTTTCAATTAAAACCAATGCTATCTCCAAGGGATTTAAAAGTAGAATGACTTTTAAACTGAGCACAGTGGTATATGCTTGTAAGCGCAGCTACTCAGGAGGCTGAGGAGGATCACTTGAGCCAGGAAGAAGACCCTGTCTCCAAAATAAAAACAAAAAACAAATAAATAGATAAATAAAAGTATAGTGATTTTAAAAGAGTGTTTCACATATAAGCACATGAAAAATAATGTGTTTACTTAATACAGTCTTATATTTTGGTTAATATATATTTTACCTCATCACAATTAAAAACTAAAACTTGTCTGCCAAGAAGTCCACCTAAAGCCTTTACTGATTCAGTTTTCCCAGTTCCAGCTGGTCCATAAGGATTTCCTCCAAGTCCCATCTTCATGGCTTGAGTGAGAGTTAGGTAGCACTTGTCTGTCAGTGGAGTATAAACCAGCTTGGGAGCATTACCCTACACAAGAGAAACATAATTTCAGAATATTCATGTTCTATTCATCATTTGTTATACCCTGTGTGAGTCTAGTTTAAAAGTTAAAATGCAACAAACAGGTTAAATTTTTAACACAGAAAAACATCCAAATTTTTTCTTAGTGAAAGAAACTTTCTAAAGTACAAACTGGAATTAAACTTAGTTATTTCTCAAGCATGTGCTTCATTGTATCCTCAGTTACTACAGTGGTTAAGTTTCCAAATAGTCTTTTGAGTTCTTGGAAATGACACAAACACATCCAAAAATGCATTATACAACAAATATTCCATTTCATATTTCAAAATTCATATAGATTATTTCCTGAGACCTCAAATAATTTTTAAATTCCTCATGAAACTAATTAATTTATCAAAAAATTGTTAACATTTCTACTAAACAGATTCTAATTCTATTATAGGACCTATATGATTTTTCCTCAATTTAAATAGATTTGGGTCTGAAAATATATTTCCTTTTTGAAAGAGCCAACTGATAACTCTCCTGACATATCATTATTAACAAAACTATCAAATATATTCTGATGATTGATTCATTATTATAGAAAAAGGCAGAGGGGATACAGGTGGGGTTTTTGTTGTTATTATTGTTGTTTGGCATACGGGGCCGGGGGTTGGTTCTGAATCCAGGACAAGTATTCTACCACTGAGCGTTGCCCCCAACCCCTTTCTTTTATTTTTCATTCATTTTTTGAACAGGGTCTCGCTAAGTTGCGCAGGTTGCCTCTGGCATCAAACCTGAGATCCTCTTGCCTCTGCCTCTGCAGTTGCTGGGATTATAGGCATGCACCACAGTACACAATTTACAGCTAGACTTTTGAGAATAAATTAGATGAATCAAGTTTTTTGTTGAAAAAATTACTTTGCCTTACAAACTAAAAACATTTAACAAACATTTTAGCATATTTATAATTGTAATAATTTTGGCTTTGTATAAGGAGGAACAAGCAAAATTGCTTCTATGGAGGTTGCCTATCTTTAATTCTCCTTAGATTAAAGATATATTTCAAATTCTACATAAATGTCACTCAATGAAGAGGTACATTTTAGAGAATTTAGTTAAATACTTGCAATATTTCAACATTTTTGTAAACAGAATGTTATTTTTTCTTATGTAACTCCTTTTAAATTCTCATGAAAAAGAAACAGTATATTTTAAAGTCATTATAGCTTCTACTAAATAAAAATAAATAACTCTTCCAACAGCATATTTCTTTTAAATATTTTTAAATAGGAAAAATGGAACCTTTCGGCTTCAAGTCATACCTGGTACTCGTAAGTATACTCAAGTTCAGAATCCACCATTTGAACATAACATGTGTGATCACTTTTCATATAGAATCTAACTTGCTTTTTCCAAGCCCAGTCTTCAGTTGTATGAACCTGAACTTGGTTCAACTGCTTCACCACATCAATATTATGAATAATGTCAAGAATTAGTGCTTTAAGTTTAAGCTCCAGGATGCCTGATTCTGTACACAAATAAATAGGAGAAAATGTTAGCCTGTGACTTATGCACTCTATGGTTATGTGTACAAGTCACACCTGGAAGAATTTAAATGGTAATTTCATGATGCATTGGGTAGTATAAAATCATGCAAGCCAAAAATAAAAATCACCAGTAAGAAATAAGAACAAATATAAAATTTAAGGCATCAAAATTCAGTAAAAAAGGGTTCTGATTCTCTATTCAAGGTAAGCACACTCCACCTTGTTACTAACACTAAATGCAGATACCTGGACAACATGCATTAAACTACTATTGAGGACTCAGAGAAGTAAAGAGTAGCAGGCAAATTAGGGAAGAGACCAGAATTAGAATTGCCACCAAAACCATCAGTACATCTACTTCTTTCTTTTTTCCTTCTTTGGTATCCCCAGTCCTGTACCCAGTGTTGTTGTTGTTGTTAGGTGCCGTCGAGTCAGTATCCGACTCATAGCGACCCTCTGTACAACAGGGGAAACACTATTGTCAGTGCTTCTCTGCTGTTCATAGGGTTTTCAATGGCAGAT
Source organism: Pedetes capensis (assembly GCA_007922755.1). Classification (NCBI taxonomy): domain Eukaryota; kingdom Metazoa; phylum Chordata; class Mammalia; order Rodentia; family Pedetidae; genus Pedetes; species Pedetes capensis. The sequence continues at coordinate 13,769 of VMDO01001015.1, forward strand.
TGATTTTTAGAAGGGGGTTGCCAGGTCCTTCTCCCAAGTACCCAGTGTAGTCAGACTCAGATTGGTACAGACAGAGAGCTCCAGGAGAAGACCTCTGACTCATGCTTCAGAAACAGGAACGATCTCCTGGTATCCTAGAGTACTGGCAACTGAGACCCAGAAGTGGCTAAAACTTTGAAGGAAATGTCTCTGAAATCAGAGAAATTGTGGTCCCAAGAGAATATGGCAAACTCTAATTGCTCTTTCCCTCTTTCTGTTCACCAATTGGCCCAGTAAATGGACAAGGTCACAAAAAGTAAGCAAGAAAATAAAGTACATGAAAACCCAACTTTTTGGCCAAAGGACCAAAGGGGAAGCACAAGAGAACCAGAAAACACTGGGAAGATTATGGAAAAGGAGAAGATTGGAAGAACTACTCAAGTTGAATGAGGAAATCTCATTCTAACAAGAAACCAAGACTTCAAGAAATGGCCACTGTATGACACACATGTGGACAGATTCAAGGAGCACAGCAGAGATATAAAACAGCAACTGACCTTGGAACCACAACCCACAGAATTTTCAAATGAACCCAATAAGATCACATGCTAAAACAAAACAAGCAGCCTTCTCCATAGGATTTAAATAAGACCCAAATTCTCACAACACAATGTAGTCAAAAAGTCTAGGATATAATTCAGAATTATCCAACAGGCAAAGAGCCAAAAGAATCTGAACTTAAGAACATAAGACAATTAACAGGTACCAGTGCCAAGATGACACAGATGTTGGAATTATCTGTGAAAGACTTTTTAAAGGACTATTATAAAAGTGCTACAAGTAAAGTGAACACTCTTGAAACAATGGAAAGACAAAATGTCAACAAAGAAAAAAACATGAAGAACTAAACAGAAATTTTACAACTGAACAGCATAAAATAGAATTAAAAAAAAATCACTGAATGGGCTCAGTATCAAAATGGAAATAAGAAAAGAGTCTGAACTTGAAGAGAGAGCAATAGAAATTATCCAACCTAAATACACAGGGGAAAAAAAAAATATATATATATATATATATATATTTTTTTTTTTTTTTTTTCCGCACAGTACTGGGGGTTGAACCCAGGGCCTCGCACTTGCATGTTCTGCAAGTGCTGGATCACTGAGCTGCACCCTCAGCCCATCTTTTTACTTTTTGAGACAGTCTCACTAAGCTACGCAGACTGCCTCTGGTCTCAAATTTGCGATCCTCCTGCCACCACGCCCAGCAAAAAAATATTTTTGTAAAAATGAATTAAAGCTTCAGAGATTCGTGGGTTAATGCCAAAAGGTCCAATATTCATGCCATGAGAAACTCGGATAAAAGAAAAGCATGTGATGCAGAAAAAATATTTGGAGTAATAATGACTGAAACCTTCCCAAATTTTGTGAAATACACAAACCTATAGAGTCTACCTTAGAGAACACCAAATAGGATAAGTGCAAAGAAATCCATGGCCAGACACATCATAATTAAACTCCTCAAAAGCTTAAAAAATGCATATATCATCTCAAATGCTGCCAGAAAAAAAAATAACACATTACTTATAAAAGAACAATGATTCAAAGAACTGTGGATCTCTCATCAGAAAACATGGAAGTCAGAAGAAAGTGGAACAACACTTTTAAATGCTTTAAAGAAAAGAACTATCAATCCATAATATTCAATGAAATAATCTTCATAAATAAAGGTGAAATAATGACATTCTCAGATAAAGGATATGAATTCATAGTCAGCAAATGCACTCTAAAAGAAACTAAAGGATGTTCTTTAGGCAGAAGGAAAATGGTATTAAAAGGAAACCTGGAATATCAGGAATGAAGAGCGGGCAACAGAAAAGGTAAACATGTAGACATGTATAAAAAGGTATTCTTTCCCTCTTGAATCATTTAAAATACATTTGAGGATTAAAAGCCAAAATTATAGCATAATCTCACAGAGGTTTTGGTGTACGTAGATATAACACTAAGATGAGTACAACATAAAAGGAAAAAATAAAGAAATCTACATGGGGTAAAGTTTCTATATTCCAGTTAAAGTAGTACATCATTGCTGGGCACCATGGCACATGCTGTAACCCCACTGAAATCAGCCAACTGAAGCAGGAGGATTGCAAGCTTAAGGCTAGAGGCAGCCTGCACAACTTAATGAGACCCTGTCTCAAAATTTAAAAAAATAAAAAATGGCTGAGGTACAGCACAGTGGTAGACACTTGCCTTGCATGTGCAAGGCCCTGGGTTCAACTCCTCCAGTGCTTTTATGAATAATTAAATAAATAAATAAATAAATAAATAAGGTAATATGTTATTGATTCTAAGTACAATATAAGAAGTGAAGGATAGATATATTATAATTCACAGAGTGGATGGTCAGTCAACAATACAATAGATGAATTAAGACAGAATACCAAAACCAAAGTTCCAATAACCAAAAAGGAAGCAGAAAGGGGAACATTTTTCCCATACCGGTATTCCCTGGATCCTCAGAACTCGTGTCAATATTGGTATAGTGCTCTAATTTATTCACCAGCTGTGTTTCAATCTGATGAAGACTATGATCTTTGATAGCATTTTCTACATCTTCAGTGAACTTAATCTGCTCTGCCAAGCATAATATCTATTAAGTAAAGAGAAAAATTATTTTTAAAAGATGAATTTGCTTAGAAATATTTTATAACTTTAGGGAAAGATATCTTTTGCCAAACTGCCAATTGTATACTATATGGCTCCTCCTGGGTGTCATTCTGGCATCTCAAATATTGACAGAGCAATGTGGGAGCAGAAAAACCCCCTCTGACTACCTATGTTCCAGACATAAGCCCCCTTACCTGTGAAGGGAAGAGAGACGGGTCAACTGCACCTTGTGAACTTCTCCCAGTAGTAACACATTCTTTCAACAACTGTTTCAAAGTTTGCTTCATTTCCACAGACAAATCGTTCAACCAAGCCTAAAAATAATATGCAGAAATCATAAAGTAAATACACAAGCTGTTGACTGACCTTATTCATTCATTTCATTCATTTCATTTCATAGAGGGGTTATAATTTCTTATTGACAGTCTGTCACACTCCCTAAATGTGTTACATGGCATATAACTGTTTATTAATAAATAGTTAAAATAATATGAAAACAACAATTTTTTTAAAATCCTGGCATAATGGTGTGTGTGAAAATTCACATTTGAACCAGGCACAGTGGCACATGCATGTAATCCTGGCAACTCAGAGGCAGAGGCAGGAAGATCACAGGTTCAAGGCCAGAGGCAGCCTAAGTAACTTAGTGAGACCCTGTTTCAAATGAAAAAGTAAAAAAAATGGGCTAGGGATTCAGCTCAGAGGTAGAGCACTTGCAAAGCACGCATGAGGCCCTTGGTTCAACCCCTAGAACATCAAAAACAAAACAAAAACATAAACAAAAAACCCTATGACTATCAGGACTAGTATACCTAAAAAAAAACCAATATAATATAAACATGTAAAAAGTCACCCATTCATTTTATTGTTATGACCAATCAAGCTAGATAGCTGAGCCAATAGATCACAATCAAAATAGCTAGCTAAGTCTCCTAGCTCATGCTTTCCTGGTAATCTCTTATTCAGAAAGTCGCAACCACAGGAAGGGATTGTGTCATCAGAATGAACTACAGTATATGAGGGATTAGGCTGCCTCATTAAACAGAATTGTTTCAAAGCTAAAACAATAATTTAGCTACTCACTTGATTAGAGATACAATAATAAAATTTAACTCAAGTTGAAGTATGTCAAAATGCCCTGGGGGATGTAGCTTATTAACAGAATGCTTTGTTAGTGTAATGGAAGGCATGGCTGGATGGCTAGAGAAAATCTAAGGAAAAGCAGCCTGGGAAGGCTCTAGCTGCTTGCTGGGGAAGGCTCCAGCCCTTAGAAGCTCTCCAAGACCCTTTTGTTATCTCTGATCTTGGGCACAGACCCTACCTACGTGCAGACGTGACACAGCTCTGCCTACATACAGTGAGCAGAACATGCTAACATAAATAATAAATAACACTCTCTTACTCACAAGAAAACATACTTTAACCTCCTTTTCCCCAACCATAGAAATGATTAATGTTATGATAAGAGCCTAATAAAAAGAGCCAGAGACACTCACTTAGGGGGTAGTGTGCCCTAAAGCACTAGCCCCCACCTCAGTCTCTCTGACACTAACTCTTGGTGTGTAAAGTAATCCTTTCTGCATCTGCTGACCCGGTGACTGCTGGACAGCCATGACAGCCTAGCATGTGTTAAGGTCCCGGTTCAAGCCACATAAAAAATAGGTTAAAATAATAATGACCGATAAAAGTAACAATGACTATTTAGGAATTACAACTTAACTTTCAGTTTATTATTCACAATGAAATATAATGGCAAAACTACCATCTTAGTTTTTCATCACTTAAATTAAGTTATAGCTATTTTTTCATCTGTAAATCACTTTCCAGTATGAAAAACAGAATGAAACTCACCCCGCTCAAAAGCCATTGAAGCTAGAATGAGACCGTCTCTCAGTGTGAGGCATCAGAGATACCTGCTCTGCTAACGCAAGAGCTTCATAAATTCCAGATCTTCCTTGGCTGCCATAACTACTCTAGCCCATTTACTAAAACTTAAGTTCTTCCTCTATCTATCTGTACCAACCAAACCATAACAAAGGAAAAGAAACCAGAAAACTCTTAACCAAACATGGAAGCTACTTAGAAAAATTCAATGCTTTCAATTACCTAACTTGTGTACTCAACATCCAACAAAATGTTCAGGCCTAACCAAGAACAGACATTTTGTCAGGCTACACGGTTATGTGTGTCATATGGCATAGCCTTTTATTTCTACATGGAAGATCATTTTGAACTTTAAAATTACACTTAAATGTGATACAACCTATTATTGGTTGATTTTAGCTATATAGCTATAACAGGCCTTTGATCAGTTGACGTTTAGTCTTGGAAAACTAGTGAATCAATGATTTTTCCATTATTGTTGTTATTAAGTGTTTTCAAGTTGGGTCCAACCCACAGCAACACTATGTACAACATAATGAAACACTCCCATTCTCCGTGCCAGGTACATGACTTTTTTAATGTTTAAGCCCATTGCTTCAGACACTGTGTCAATCCATCTAGTTGAGGGTCTTCCTTTTTTTCACTCACCCGCCACTCTCCCAAACATGATGTCCTTCTCCATGGTTTGGTCCCTCCTGACAACATGTCCAAAATACATAAAAAAAAATGCAGTCTAGCCATCCCTGCTTCCAAGGAGCACTCTGGTTGTACTCCCTCTAGGACAGATCTGCTGGTTCTTTTAGGAATCCATAGTATATTCAATATTCTTTTCCAGTACCATAATTCAAAAGCATTAATTCTTCTTCTGTCTCTCTTATTCAATATCCAGCTTTTCCAACCACATGATACAGCTAAAAATATCATAGCATGATTCAGGTTTACCTCTGTCTTCAATGTGACATCTTTACTTTTCAAGACTTTAAAGAGGTCTTTTGCAACAGCTTTTCCCAATGCAATGCATCTTTTAATTTCTTGACTGCTGCTTCTGTGGGTGTTGAGTGTAGAACTAAGTAAAGCAAAATCCTGGACAACCTCAATCTTTTCTCCATTTATCATGAAGCTGTGTACTGACCCAGCTGTAAGGATTTTTGTTTTCTTGATGTTGATGTATAATCCATATGGAAGGCTATGTTCTTTGATCTTCATCAGTAAATGTTTCAAATACTCTTCACCTTCAGCAAGTTAAACTGTATCATCTGCATAATGCAGGTTGTTAATGAGTCTTCTACTAATCTTGATGCTGCAGTCTTCTGCATGAAGTTCAGCTTCTTGGATTATTTTTTCAGCATAGAGATTAAAGAGATATGGTGAAAGGATACAGCCCTGACACACACCCTCCTTGACTTTAAACCAGGCAGTGTTTCCTTGTTCTGTTTGAATAACGGTCTCCTGTCCATGTACAGATTTCTTCTGAGTACAAGTACAAGAGCACCTGCTCTGGTATTCCCATTCTTTACAATGTTATCCATCATTTGTTATGATCCACACAGTCAAATGCCTTTGCAGGTCAATAAAACATAAATAGACATCTTTCTGATATTCTCTTTCAGCTAATATACATATGACATCAGCAATGATATACCTGGTTCCATGCCCTCATCTGAATCTGGTTTGGTTATCTGGTGGTTCCCTGTCTATATATTGCTGCAGTCACTTCTGAATGATCTTTAGCAAAATTTTACTTGTGTGTAATATTAATGATATTGTTTGATAATTTCCACATTCAGTTGGACCCTTTTTCTTGGGAATAGATATAAATATGGATCTCTTCCAGTTGGCCAGGTAGCTGTTTTCCAAATCTCTTGGCATAAATAAGTGAGTCCCTCTAGAGTGCTGTATCTGTTTGCTGATGCATCTCAGTTGGTATTCCATCAATTCCTGGAGCCTTGTGTTTAGCCAGTTCCTTCAAGCCAGCTTCTACTTCGTCCCTCAATACCATTGGTTCCTCATGATATGTAAGCTCTTGAAATGGTTGTTCCTCCACCAATTCTTTTTTGTGTAATGACTGTGTATTCCTTCAATATTCTTTTGATGTTTCCTGCATTGTTTAATATTTTCCCTATAGAATCTTTCACTATCACCACTTGAGGCTTGAATTTTTTCTTCAATTCTTTAAGCTTGTGAAAAACAGAGCATTTTCTTTCCTTTTGGTTTTCTATCTCCAGCTCTTTGCAAATGTCATGATAATATTTGACTTTTTCTTCTCAAGCTGCCCTTTGACATCCTCTGTTTAGTTCTCTAACTTCATCCTTTCTTCCTTTTACTTTAGCTGCTCAATGTTCAAAGGAAAGTTTGGAGTCTCTTTTAACATGCAATTTGGTCTTTTTCTTCCTGTCTTTTTAGTAACCTTTTGCTTTCCTCATGAATGATGGCTTTGATATCATGTCACAACTTGTCTGGTCTTCGATCATTATTGTCTAACGCATCAAATCTAGTGTACTAATTTCAAGTTTACTTGTTCACTTAAATGATCTTACACAATTCATATTTAAAAAAAGAGAACTAGGACTTATTGAACATATTTCAAGTACTACAAAGTATACAGAAGGCCAATTATCTAATTGTCAAAAGAGTTTGCAGCAGATACTAAGATTTCCATTTTCCTGTTAGAAAAGAGAATCTAAGTCACGTGGCTAATACATTATCTTGCACAACTTATTTGTAATTTATCTAAGTCTTCTGTACTCCAAAACCAAATTTCTTTTCATAATTGCATGCTGCCTTGCAAAGACGAAAAATCTATATTCTTCTTAGAATCAAATCCTCTGAACCTAACAAAGCAAATCACTTTTGAAGATAAAAGATGAGCCTTCTAAAAGACCTAAATTAACCAACTCTCCCTTAAAAATTGACTAAATCATGTTTGATACAAATATCATATGGTTATTCTTTTCATCTTCATACTTGAAAAAGAATTTCTTACCTCTACATTACTTGATAGAAGAACTTTATTTTTAAAAGGTACAACTTCTCCCTCTAAAGATTTCATTGCAGTTATATGTTTTGACTCCTTATCAAAGCATACACTGTTAATACCTGTTATATAAAAGCAACAATTTAAATGCAAAAAGATTAAAGGATAATTATTAAACATGAGCTATGTATGCACACACATATATAATGTATATGGCATACTCTATCAGACATAGTGGAGTGTAATAGAATTATAACGTATATCACATAATGTGTGTAATGATGTTCCCAGCATTTAAATTTCCTAATGAAGAAAAAACACAGTTGATGGCCATTCTTATCATTAATCTAAAATACTTCTTACTCTATCTAACTATAAATGACATGATTCACTGATAGTTTATTGTTTATTTAGAAATTTGTGTGTTTATTTATTCATTCTAACAATTTTCCAAAAATAATTTTAGGCAAACTAATCAACTAATGCATACCTATCAGTAAGAACTGTCCTGATCCTCACAAGTTCTTGGCAGTAGTAGAAAATGTTACAATCTCTTTGGAAAATGACTTGGCAATTTCTTATTAAGTTAAACATAACTTACTATAACTAGGTACTTACCTAATAAAAATAAAAACGTGCCCACAAAAAATCTGTATGTATGTTCACAAGAGCTTTATTTATGTTAACCAAACACTAGAAATAACTCAAAGGCCCAACAAGTGAATGGAGAAATTATCAGCAAGTGGATACTCATGTTAGCCCAAAACTGGAAACCACGCAAAGGCCCAACAGATGAATAGATAAATTCACCAATATGTGAAAGGATAAATTATGGCATAGTCAAACAATGGAATATTATTCAGGAATAAATAGAGCAGAATGGCTTGGCTGCATGGAGTATGCATGTATTCCCAGAGACTCAGGAGCCTGAGGGCAAGTTTGAGACCAGAATTCCTGTCTCACAATAATGAGACTGGAGCAGGTAGAGTGCCTACTAGCAAGGGTAAGGCACTGGGTACATTTTCCCAGTATAGCCCCCAAGTACCACCCAAAAAAAAGAATGAAATACAGTAGTAGGTATGGTGAAACCATCATTCTGAGCATAAAAAGCTAGACACAAGGCAGTGCATAAGAATAGATATCAATAATTCTACTTTTATGAAGCTCAACAAATGACAAAGACTAATCTATACTGATAAAGATCAGATCCGTGCTTGCTGGAGACAGTGTCATTGGACAGGTGACTGCAAAGAGGCATGAGGGAACTCTCTGAGCCTAGTTTGTATCTTAACTGGAGTGGTGGCTGCACAGGTGTATATATTTGTCAAAACTCATCAAATTATAGTCTTAAACCATATACACTATATTGTATGCAAATGATATACTAATAAATTTTATTTTAGAATAGTAAAAAAAAAACTTTCGCAGATGAACTATGAAAGTAATCAGTACAGATAATATTTAGATATGAGACAAAATGATAAGGGGAAATGGGGAAATGGGAAGGATAGACTTGCCCCAAATTTGTACATCATTTTAGAGTATATAAAAAACTGGAACATATGACCTCATAATCAGAAGAAAAAAAATTTGTAAACTATTATTTGCAATATAAAGAAGAAAACTACATTTCAGGGAGATATATTAATAACTGACTAAGTAGTATACACAGAGGTTGAATATGAGTCTTCTGAGTCCAAAAACTCTACTACCTCCCACAGTCCAAATCACAGTTGTAGACATAAGCATCCTAAAGCTTCAGATATACAAGAATTGGCGAATACAGAGGGTGTCATAAAAGTATATTCACATCTTTGATGTAAAATTTCCATTCTGCTGTTTTAATAATGCATTCTGTTACTTATGGCACAAGCATTCATTTGTTTAATGCCATTTTTGAGCTACACATTGCTATCATAATTCAACTCAATTTCAAAAAGTAATATACAGATAACACCTCTTAAAATATATATACATTTTTGGCACCCCCTGGTGTATCTGTAAAACCCTAAATAGTAAATACTTTAAGTTTTATGGACCATAAAGTTTGTGTGTCACCTACAACTCTGAACTTATAACACAAAAGCAGCTGTAGACAATATGTAAAATTAATGGGCATGACTATGTTACAATAAAACTTTATCTAAAAAGTAGTAAGACAAATTTGGCTCATGGGTTATAGTTTGCTGATCCCTAATTATAAATGTAGATGATAAAAAGTTTTTACTCCTTAAAGTTAATTTGAAAAATAAGCTCTTTTCCAAACAAATGAAACATTTTGAGAAAACAATAACCACATTACTTTTTTAACAAACCTATTCCATTTACCATAAATACCAACTAAAGTGACTCAACAATACTGAAGCAAATAACACTAATCAGGACTGGGGTTGATAGAGTGCTTGCTCCACGCACTCTTAGGCCCTGGGTTTGATCCCCAGCACCATAAAAATAGAAGAAGCTGGCATCCCACTCTCGAAACAATCAGCCATTGAAAAACCTATGGATAGCAGAGAAGCACTGCCAGATACAGTGCCTCTTTCATTCTGTTGTAGGGTCACTATGAGCTGGACCCAACTTGATGGTACCTCACAACACCACCACTTTTCCCCAAGTAATCTCACATACTCCCATGGGTTCATTATCTCCATCCAGATGATTCCCAATTCTACATGCTCACTTCAGGTTTATCTGCTGATGGTGTTTATTGAATATCTCTACTTGAGTGTCTCTCACTGTTGAGATCTTAAACTCAATTATAAAAAGGCACCTTCTCCTCTACCTCCAAGCATTTCTACAGCCCACTCCCTCTATCTGTCCACTTTTCTTCTACCTAAAACCAATACATTACTCATTAGGTCTCATTTTAGATATCATTTTTTCAATAATGTTCCAGAACTGAGCATCCCTCATAGATATAGCATTACATACATACTTTTGAAAATCTTAAGAACTGTCACATAGTATTTATTATATTTGTCAACTTACTAGTTTAACTCCCCCACTGAGTGTATGAACTATATTTTACCCAAAAGCCTAATATTCTGCCTGCCAGATAGTTAAAAGTAAGTAACTATTTATTAAATAAATGTTGAATCTTACCAGCAAACAGCTTCTTAAGGTGAGACTGAATCACTGATGGGTTAGTAGACTGGCCCAGAATTTCTAATAAGTCATCATCACCAATAAAATAAAATCTTGGGAATGCTGATCGTTTTTCCTGATAAAAAGTAGGGGAAAATTTTGCTTTTTCTCTTTTCAAATAATTAAGTTATTGAGTAATTTATAATTTATTATAGATTGTTTTAAACAACATGCCTCCAAAAATTCATTTAATGATTTCTGACATCTTTGAAGCTGATCAAGTATTGTTAGTAGAGTGTTTCTGATTCCTGCATGAGTAGTTAATGTTGTTACTCTATTATCTTTCTTGATGTCAGTCATTATTGATCTACAAAAGAAAAATTATTTTCACTTTTATGTTAACAGTTTTTTGACTGAGACTAAGATATTTATTTTTTTCATCTGCTTCAAATAAACCTTCAAATAAACTAGAGGCAACACTACTACCAATAGCAATTAATTATGCTTTAAATAAATCATGCTAAAATTAACAATATCTCATTATAATTATCTTTCTATATTACATATTCTCTTATGTCATTCATTCACTAAACACATATTAAGTCCCATCTCATGGAGCTAAACATTTGAAGACAGAGAAAGACTTAAAATGTTTTAAAATATTTAAATGAAAGCATAATAAATGCTAAGAAAAGTGGCTAATAGGACAACCCGTACCTTAAATCTTGAGGAAGTATCTTAAGCTGAGATACAAATAAAAAGTTAGTAGAAAGGAGGGAACCAGTTTCTGGCTAAGATCCTGGGAAAGAGCCACAAATGTCTAAAAATTAAAGACTGGAGTCACTAAAAAGCAAAGAGGACAGCAGCATAAGAAAAGGCCCAAGAAACAAACAAGGAGCACATCGTGTTCTTACCACATCAGTAAAACAAAGAAGTGATGAAACCGTGTTTTTTTAAATACTATTCCGGTTATGATATGAGAATTTATTTGAGAGGACAAGAGCAGGCCAGAAGGTTAACGTAGTAGTCCAAGTGACAGATAAAGTACTTTAGATTAGAATTAGTGAAGTAGTAGTTCTAGACATGTTAAGTAGGTTAGAACAGCAAAAGTTGGTAAAATAATGGATTTGGAAGAGGCAAGAGTGGGAGATAACACAGATACCCATTATGTTTCTGTTTTCAGCAACTGGTAGCATTTGAGACAGAAATCAGAAAGAGAAAAGATTTGTGAAAAGCTGCTGAAGGAAAGCTCAAGAATTCAGTTTTGACCTGTCAACTGAGGATGTTCAGTGAGTTGAGAGCTTAGAAGATAAACATAAGCTTTACCGATCAGTTGAGAAGATCATCTTACATGCCATTTTTTCCATATCTCCCAAAACTGAGCGTCTCTCACAGATGCAATGTCAGCACCACATACTTGTGTCAATCCTAAGAACTGCCACGCAGTATTTACTGTATTTGTCAACTTAATAACTTATCTCTCCCATTAAATTCTAAATTCTTTGAGCTTATAAACTGGTTTTTACCCAAAAGCCTAATATTATGCCTGGCAGATAGTTAAAACTAAATAAATATTAAAACTAAATAAAGTTGAGAAAACAATTGATTCTGACAATAGTTAAGGTTACCTAAAGGCAGCATAGAGAGCAGGAAAACAGCTCCACAATAAAGCCTGGAGAATGTCTACATCTAAGGGTTTGAAAAGGTCTGAGGACAAGGAACTCAGAAAAGAACCAGAAAGACAGCAGGAAACCAAGAAGAGGCAGTACTGCAGAAGCCAAGGAAGACATTTTCCAAGAAAGAAGTAGTGCTCAATTCTATCAAATACCGTCAGAGATAAAGGAAACAAGGCACAAAAAATGCCCACTGAATTTAAAGTAGTAGAACAGGCTTGGTGTATAATTCAGTGATAGAGCATATGCTCAGCATGCAGGAGGCCCTGGGTTCAATTCCCAGCACCAAAATAAATAAATAAGCAAACAAACAGGAAAATGACTGGAAACTTTAGGAAGCATATGTGTGTATATCTGTGTGTACATACATATATTTAGATAGATATAGATATAGTACATTGCTAAAGACAAAGATAAGACCAAAATAGTTCAAGAAATAAATGTGTGAACGAAAGAAAACAACCTTACAGAAAGGCCCACTAGAGAAACAGACTGAACACACAGATGACACAAACAATGTAAAAATATTTAAGCTCTTCACAATATAAGACACTGCTGTATGTGTCAAACTATCTTATGTAGTTATACTGACCTAAAATCTTCATCAACTCTGTTGAAGCGTGTCTGTTCTTTTGGCAATGCTCCACGGCCAAAAATGGGTTCCAAATACACCCACTTTCTCTGAATATGATTTAAATTCTGCAAGTACTCATCTAACTCTGCAAGTTTTCTTTCCCAAATTGAAACTTTATCTTCAAATCCTTTATAATAAGGAGAATCCTTTAAGGATTGAAGAAGGCATCGATTATCTCCAACCTGATTTACTGTATCTTTCCAGTCTTTGATCAGCTTGATAGTTCGACTCTGGCTGTCTTCATAATCGACCAGCATAAACACTGCTCCAACTCCCCAAAGATCAAGTTCACGTAAAGCTTCTCTGATAGTAACTTCACCTTGTGCCCGACTATTTAAATCCTGTTCAACACAAAATATCCACATGTGTTATTTCAAAACTACCACATAAATAAATTATAAGAAATATATTTTATCTGGCTTTTCACCATAAGAAAAAAAATTAAACAGGTAAATTTTAGTAATCCAATGCATATCAAATATTATGCATTCACGTTCACATAGTCAAAGTTTATAAAAACTTCTGTCTTTGCTTTTCACTTCGATAATAGAAAAACAGAAAATTCAAGCATTTATCACAACCGACCAAACTGGTTTGGCTTATTTAAAATTTTGCAGACCAAAAGGCCAAGATTTGGGAGAGTGAAACTATAGACATGTTATGGTAATCTTATTATAAATTCTGATACAGCTGAAGTGATTAACAATCAAGTAGCATTATCTCCTGCAGTATTTGTGCTTTACAGCATTTCAGGATTATCAAATGTATGGTAGCATTGTTAACAAATATAAAGATTTACATTTTGGATAGGAAATAAAACAGTATAGCATCAAGAGTTTTCATATTTTTATGAACAGCCAGAACATAACATACAAACTCTGCCACTCATGACAGAATTGTGACAAGTTGAACTTTTACCTGAGGTCTTTATTAAACCTGATTCATACCTGGTTATTGGTTTAGCTGTCCGAATTTTGTATCCTTTACCTTCTACTTGTGACATACTTCATGATTTTATATGTATTTTATGCAAAATGATTTGCAATTGTTAGTTTTCTGATTAAAGCTGACCACTTTCTTAAAGGAAAGATTTTTTGGTATTTCAAGTTTTTCTCTCTTTAAGAAAGATTAGTATTGTTTCTACAATTCCATACACAATGCTAGACAGATTCAGATGCATTAGGGAATAAGGGAACATTGTTCACTATTTTACAGGACAAAAAATATCTCACTTGTATTATTTAAAGAATATAATATGGCCAGGTACAGTGCTAATGCCAACAATTCAGGAGCCTGAGGCAGGAGGATTATGAGTTCAAGGCCAGATGAAGCCTATGTAATAACTTAGGAAAACCCTGACTCAAAATAAAAAAATTAAAAATGAACTGGGGGAACAGTCCAGTGGAAGAGCACTGGCAAAGTATATGTGAGGCCCTGGATTCAACACCCAAGTACTATAAATAATAATAATAATAATAATAATAATAAAAAAGAAAATAAAGAATACAATATGAAGTAAAATTGTATATTAACAAAGGTCAGATTTATGAGATATTTATAAAAGTGTTCTTACTTTAAGGTCTGAAGCTTTGGCTGCAATGGTGTCTGCTACTCTGAGCAGGTCACCAAACAGTAGTTTTTCTAGACTCGTCCCTCTAGGAAGGCCAAGCAGACGAAAAAGGTCAAGCCAATGATCTGGAGAAAGATGCTCCCCTCTCACATATTTCAAAATAGGAATTACGATCTGTTAAAAAAGGGGGGGGAGGGGGCATATGTACATATTTATGCACATCCTTGAAAAATACAAATACAGGTATCATTTACTTTCATATTATTAGCTCTCAAAATTTTCATTACTATTATTTAATAATCTTGAAATCACACTGTTAAACAATTATATAAAACATTTTATTAGACATTGCTATAAAAACATGTAAGTTGTCCCTTATAGCTTAATATACTTTAAAATGTGACAATATTTCTTTTTATGTCAGAATATGGCCCATGTTGCACTAGGACATGTAAATACTCTGTAACTTTAACTATAAATTCTGCAGTTATAACTTCTTTCCAACTGGTAGTCTAAATAGCTATCAATGAGAGCTAAGTGCTATGGTCCACGCCTGTAATCACAGTAACTCAGGAGGGTGAGGCCAGAGGATCATGAATTCAAGGCCAGAGGCAGTCTGTGAAACTTAGTGAGATCCTGCCTCAAAATACAAAAGAAAAAGGTGGCACTGGGAGTGTAGCTCAGTAGTGTAGCACTCTGGGTTCACTCCTCCAGTACCATAATAAACAAGCAGACAAATAACTATGATCTTTATAGCTAATTCTCTTTCCTATTTTTTCATATAATGGAGTAACTTAATTGAAAAATACGTAAATTAAAATTATGGTTCAGTCACTAGAGAATAAGAAGGTAAATGAAAATTCCAAACTTCATTTTTAATTGTTGTTTGTTATTAGATGCAGTCAAGATGGGGCCGACTCATAGCGACCCTGTGTACAACAGAACAAGACACTCCCGGACACTGTGCCATACCCAGTACTATGTCAGTGCTTCTCTGTTATTCATAGGGTTTTCAATGCTGGATTGTTTTGAGAGTGGATTGCCAGGTCCTTCTCCCTAGCCTGCAGCACGTGGTATTCTCAGATGGTCTCCCATCCAAGTACTAACCAGGCCATCTCCCATCCAAGTACTAACCAGGCCATCTCCCATCCAAGTACTAACCCTGCTTAGCTTCTGGGGTCAGGCAGAATAGGATGGTAAGGTGCTATGGCTACAGATTCATTTTTAATTAGCAGAGTAAATAAAGCAATCTTACCTTATATCTATCAATTTCTGATTGTAATTTCACTGTCATAACTGAATGCTCTTCAATCTTCCTTAATCTGTCATGCCAGTTCATCAAAAATTCCTCAAAGAGAAATGTCTTAGTCCTATAAAACAATAAGAGCACATCTGAAAGTTCACCCCCACAAAAAAAAAAAACTACCAAACTGTACAACTCTAAATATTGTTATTGAATCAAACCGAAAAGTAATCCAATCTTCATTGGCCATTTCCTGAAATCCTTGGTGAAACTCTTCATAAAGCACCCAAATTTGTGCACAGCTCTCAATGTCTTTAGAGATGCTACATGCCAGAGAGAAGTTAGGTTCTTCTAGTCCAAAATGATGGCAATCATCACTATAAAAACAATTATTGAAATATCAAATTTTAACAAAGAAAAACTGTTAAATATCAAGTTGTTTAACTGAATTGTGTATGTTTATTAGTGGAGACACACAGTGGGAAACTGCCTACTTTATATGAGAATTTTACTTTACTTACATAATGGGCGTTTTCTCCAAAGGAGTCAACATGGAGTTAGCAGTATATATAAGGATACTTTATGTATATAATACATATAATATTTAGAAATGTTTATGATTTTATAAATCTATAGATTTTGTAAGAGTACTCATCTCAGTTGAATATAAGCTAATTTAATCAACATAACGCTATTTAGCAAGTGTGTTACCAAAATCTCCAGTCACCTATAAAAGCACTTAATTTATGGATACATTTACCTAAATAGAGCAAATCTAAAATAATACTGAAATCTAATACTTTGTATGATTATATGATAAAGCAGTAAGCCATTTTTTCTTTGAAGTCTTATTTTATCACTTATTTTGGCAGATTAATTTTTTCAAAAAATTTTACCTGATCCATTTTTAAGTAGAATGACATCACAAAAATGAATTTAATTCTTAATTTAATTCTTAATTTAACCTGTAAGTAAATTTAATTTTCTAAGTCTTTCTCAAAATTTGCTTAACCTTAATATCCTTATATAAACCAACTGTAACTACTAAGAAAGCAGTAATGTGAGCATGTATTTTTTGTCTTTTAAAAACTAAAGTTTATGAGGAAAGGCATTAAGATAACAGATATGAGAGAGTTAACGCGCTTTCTCTCTAAACATAAAATTGTTTTTCAAAATGAACATTATATTGGTTTTAAAGAAAAAACATACATCAGCTTTTTTCTTACGACTTCAAGATCATCAAACTCAATTTTTTTCTCCTTTATTGACTTTGCACTGTTATCAAGTGTATTATGTTGGCCAGTTTCAATAACATCATCACCAGGTTTCAGTTGGTCCCAACGAGCTTTAAATTTTTCCAGTTCTTGATAATACATCTGAAGACGTGATTTCACATTTCCTTTCATCACTTCAATCTACAAGCCAACAGTTTACATTTTTTAGTGCAAGTAAACTCTCACTTTATTCTTATTTTTATTCATAATACTTTTTGTTTTAAAGTGAAAAAATATTAACACCAACTTTTCAAAGGTTTGTTTTTATCTTATATACTTCAAGTGTAATACAATAATTAAATGACATAAAACGAGAATATAAATTTATAAGAAATAATCCTTAACTATTATTAAGCAAATTCTTTTTGTGATAACAGCACCCACTACAACTATCAACAAAGGTAATATAGTAATGAAAAAAAGTTCAAAGACTGTTGATTGTTCTAAGTGTATAGATGCTTAATTAAGGAAGTCATTCCTCAATGTCCTATGCAGCCACAGGCCGCAAAGACTAACTTCAGATCCACAGGATATGAGAACAATTAGATGTGTGCAACTTCCAGCTTATACACTTAAAAGACAGATTGCACACCCTTCCTTCTTCACCATTCCATAGTAGGAAGCAAGTAGATGTACTAGTAAACCATCTTGGACAATATCCTGGAATTGGAAGTAAATTAAACTGAAGAAACCTAGGCCCCAGACAGAATTACAGAGCAGAGGCACCATTTCAGCTTGCAAGCTAACTTGAGAAAGAAACTTAACCTATAATATTGGTGGTCTCCTGTAGGGAAAAATTGGGAGGAAATTGGCAAAAACCCCAAAACTGGGAAAACGGCTTTTGAATATCTTCTTTGTAAATTAGAAATCTAGGGAAAATGAAAGTAACTTGGTTGCACATTTGTACAAAACCCTTCCCTGATTGGACAATTGGACTAAAAGCTGATTGACTCAGGCCATTCCGCGAGCGAGCTATATAAGGAGCTGCGTTGCAGCAACTTGGTCCATTTCACCCAGACCATCAGCTAAGCAAGATCCTTTTTGCCTTTCTCTTGTCCGGACCATCGGCAAGGAAACAGCTCGACCCTTTTGGCCCGGATCTTCGACCACCAACAAAGAAAGACCCTGTTCTCGCCCGGACCACCGATGAGGAAACAGCACTCCTGCTCTCTTGCCCAGACCTTCAGTGAGGAAAGAACACTCTCCCCGCTGTGACCATCAACAAGGAAAGAACCCACTCTCCATCTGATCACCCATGAAGCAAAAACTGTCTCCTTGTGACCACTGAGACCACCAACACAGGTGTTTGCCCCTGGAAGGCAAAAGCACCTGAGGCTTTTCCTTTCTCTCATCTCCCCTGGTGTCCCGAGGGCTGCAGGAGTCCGCACCCCTCACCCGAGGGTCCCGAGTGAATTGTGTTTAGTATCTGTGTGAGCGGTGGCACCACCCATCCAAACATCCTGGCTGGATGGGAGGCGTGTGTCCTATGGTCTCCATTAGAATAATCAAACTGGTATCCTAATATTAAATGAAGTCATTTAAAAAAGCTATAAGTTTCAGAAATCATCTTAAGGTATCTATAACAGATAAATATTCAATTCATTCATGAGACTAAAATTTTACTTCATAGAGACTATTTTCTTCCTGGTATGATAGGAAGTGAAAGCAAAATATGAAATAATCATCATTTATAAAACATATTAAAATACTATAAAAGTACTGAGGAAGGCCAATTTTAATAGAAACATTAAATTCTTATAAAGCTGGGCTATAATAGAATAAATATAAGCAAAAATCTAAGGTAGAATAAATTAAGTTTCCATTTTAATAAAATAAAAGGTTTTTACCTGATCTTTAATCATAAGTTGGTGACTTTCCATCATTAACTCAAATTTATCCCACTTAGCTTTTAGATTACTAATTGTTTCTAAACCTCCACCTGCCACAGTTCGTAAAAGTCTATTCTTATCTTCAGCTTCTTGAAATAAGGGCAAAATCTAATGGTTAAAAAAAGTGACAAAAATTATTTTACCAAATTTTTCAAAATTTCATTTAATTCTTTTCATTATTTACTCTTTTAAAATCAAGACTTGTGCTCTTAAGTACTTTATTAAACTCCTAGATAAAAACTCTCTAATGCTTGCTTACTATACACAACCTCAGCAAAGTCACTGTAACATCAAAAGTTAAAAAGGATGAGATTGAGTGAACCCATGAATCCATAAAGATAATAACTATAGATATTCAAAGTAAAATTCTTATGATAAATGTTCCATTCATAACAAAATGAATGCTTCATTCATAACAAAGAGCCTTCTAAAAGAGCTATGATTACTGGGCACTGTAGAGCACACCTATAGTCCCAGCAATTTGGAAGGCTGAGATAGGAGGATCTCAAGCTTGAGGCCAAAGGCAGCCTGCACAACTTAAGGAAACTGTCTCAAAATAAAAAGTGGAGGGAGGGCTGGAAGTGCAGTTCAGTAGTGGACTACCCTGCATTCAATCCCCTAATACCACAAAAATAAGTGAATAAATTAATAAGCTATTACTAGTGATTATCTAAGAACAGAGGTTAACTAAATTATTCCTACTGCACAGTAAAGAA
Source organism: Pedetes capensis (assembly GCA_007922755.1). Classification (NCBI taxonomy): domain Eukaryota; kingdom Metazoa; phylum Chordata; class Mammalia; order Rodentia; family Pedetidae; genus Pedetes; species Pedetes capensis. The sequence goes on from VMDO01001015.1 coordinate 33,361, forward strand.
ACAATCATGAAAAAGGTGCTTAAGGAATCAATAACTGAAGAAGTGAAATCAAACTCCTGCATCCAGGGTTTCTAACTGAAATGCTCTAGTTGTGTACAGTAACCAGTTTGTTAAACAGTTTGGACATTGGCCAATATGTGCTATATTCCTTCAATTGTTTCTAAGTCTTTTAAAGCAATGTAATATATTAGTTGATAATTAATACTGTTCAACAGAGCAATAAAATCCCTTGAAAGATTTTTAAATATCCCTGTGCACATATAATAAAATAGACAACAAAAGAAATTCAAATTATTTCACAGTAAACCCTGGGGAAAATCAGTTCCATCTGAGAAACAGGAAAGCAAATGGACCAAGAAGGCATGTTACAGTAGCAGAGTCAGTCAGAAAAGAGAACAGAATTCTCTGACGTTTTGCTGCATACAGCCCAACTATGATATCCAATGCCCACAGAATAGTCTAAGATCCTTAACATGACTTGTATGACCTAGATTCTGCCCAGTTCCTACACTACCCCTACCTAACACAGCCCTAACACAGCCTGTCTTATATCTAATAGTCCTACTCCCAGCAAACGATACTTATTTTTCCTCTTTGCTTTTGTGATGTTACATTTTCATGTCTTTAACCAACCTCGTGCTCAACTTGCTTTGCTGCCTCCTCCCATGCTTGAACTCTAAATTTTACCTGGCTCAACACTCTACTCTTTGTTACCTGCCAGACAGTCTAAGTGAAACTCACGGCTTAAATATCATGGATATAAAGCTGGCTGTCAAACCTATCTCCCTAGTCCTTACCTTTACCTGAAATTCCATATTCCTCACTCAACTTCTACAAAACATCTCACTACTCACCTCTTTTGCCATCTAGTTCCACCTCTAGTCATCCTCATGACTACTGCTACTGGCATTGCTCAAGCCAAAATCCTAGAGACATTTTGATTTCTCTGTCTCTACTCTTCCATATCTAATGCTTCACAAGATCCTCTTGGTTCTAACTAACTGTGTGTGTGTGTGTGTGTGTGTGTGTGTGCGCGCGCGTTGTTGTTGTTGTTGTTGTTGTTGTTGTTAGGTGCTGCTGAGTCTGGTCCAACTCATAGAGACCCTATGTACAACAGATGAAACACTACCCTGCACTGTGCCATGCCTGACACTATCATCAATGCTTCCCTGCTATTCATAGGATTTTCCATGGATGATTGTTTTTTGGAAGTGGGCTTCTAGGTCCTTCTCCTGGTTATCACCAGGTGGACTCCCACTGAAGTACTAACCAGGCCCCAGGCCCAACCCTGCTTAGTTTCAGAGATATGGCTGGATCAGATGCCAGGGTAGTACATCTACAGATTCGTGTGTGTGTGTGTGTGTGTGTGTGTGTGTGTTCACATAAAATACCTAAGCATCTCCAGCATAGTTAAAAATAATATCAACAAGAACTTTGTGATTCTCACCTCTGGCTTCCGTTCCTGCAGCTTACCATATTGTAAATTTGCATCACCTATTTCTTCCACAGACTGGGGCATAACTGATAAGACTTTCATAGCTTCAGTAACAAATGTATCAATTTCATGTATATGAGCTGAATAGGCAGCATTGAAACATAAGACACATTATTATTACCAGAAAATTTTCAATTACATAATTATTAACTCAAGTAGTATTAGAAGTAATCACTACAAAAAAAATTAACTGCTAAATTGTAATTTGCTTTCATACAACAAAATTTCAAAATGTGGGATAACTAAAATAAATTTCTTCCCATGACAGTTTGTTTCACATTGTACTTAAAACTTGCTAGACAAACTTTCAAATGTTTTCATTCTTAGTGAACTTTACCAAAAATTAGAAACTTTTTCAGTCTTTCAAATAATATGCTAAAATATCTCAATTTGTCATTTATAGAGACGAGGAGAAATACATTATGCCAGAATTATGGACTTTTCTCAGTAACATAGACAACAAATGGATACTATCTCGGACTTCAAATAATAAAGATGTCTTAATTTTTACACCTCTTCAGGATGAAGGGGGACTTCCCTACTTTCTTAAACCTATCATTTTGAGCAAATTTATTTACTAATATTTTCTAGTTTTATTTGAATTTTTAATCAAGATTCATATTTTACAACTAGCAAAATATATGCCTCTACTTACAAAATGAAGTAAAAACAAAAATTAAAAAGTATCTTTACCCTGGATGGATTTCTTCAAGGAAACAACAAGCATATCAAATAATTTCTGGATGAGATCATCTATCACATTCTTTACAGGGTTGCAATTAATATTTAAACAGTCCACCTTGACAGCACTGAAAAATGCCAAAGGACATATGTGACTTAAAAAATGATTAATAAAAGGGAAAAATTCTCATTATGAAAATAATTTTATGTAATACATTTCAAAATGTAACACAAAAGTATTATTGTGATTTTTTAAAACATTTAAGTTTTAGATTTAAGGGCTGGAGATGGAGCTCAGAGGCAGAGTGCTTGCCTAGCATGAGCAACGCCTCGGGTTCTATCTCTAGCAAACAGAAAAAAGCAGATAAATAAATTTTAGATTTAATTTAGTAAAAATGCCTCATACACATTATTTCAAAGTTTTCACTGAATGATTTCATTATAGCACTGGCTGGTTTGGTTTGGTTTGGTTTTTGAGACAGAGTTTCAGTATCATTAACCACATTGGCCTCTACATTGAGATCCTCCCCTCCAGACTCCTGAGGTGTATCTTTTGCCCTAAAAACTACCTTTAGAATTTAATTTTTTGAAACAGGGTCTTGCAATTTATCCCTAGCTGGCCTTGAACTTGTGATCCACCTGCCTCCATATCCTGAAGGCTGAGATTACAGTCATGAAAAAATCACCATTCCCTACCCTTAGAGTATACCCTATGGAAATTTTCAAGCCAACTCCAAAATTTATATGCAAGTATCATCACTAAAGCATAAATTATAATAGTGAAAAATTAGAAACAAGCTACATACATGAATAGATAAATAAATTACTATATATCCACATAATTAAAAATCAAAAATTTTTTTTCAGTACTTGGGGGAAGGGGGGTGAACCCAGGGCCTCACACATGTTTTACAAGCATTCTACCACTGGAGCTGCACCCTCAGCCCATTTTTTCCTTTTTATTTTGATCCAGGGTTTCACTAAGTTACACAGACTATCTCTGGCCTCAAAGTCATGATCCTCCTGCCTCCGCCTCTCAAAGTCACTGGGATTATAGGCATGTGCCACCACACCTGGCTGATTTCTGGTTTTTGATATATGAAGATAGATGATTTGGTAAAATATAAAAAATTATATAATCCTGTATTTTCCTAATGAATTAATATAACATATATATAACATGTTATAACATGTTATAACAATATAACATGACATTAAGTACAGCAAAGAAGTTGTAATTACTGACTGTAGACTGCTATGGACAAGAGTACCATTCACTTTTCATTTGAAAATACCGATAACACACAACTGAGTTTCTGATGAGCCATAGACAAAATAGGAAGATATCTCATTGTATTTCAGATATGCCTACCTTAACTACACTATCTGAAACATGTCACTAAAACATAGCTAGCTTTTCTAGTCTCATGGTATACAGTACTTCCAAAATGTATCAGTAAAATAAATATCTGTGTGTGTGTGTATTAGCTTAGAGAAATGCATACTAATTTATTAGCAAGAAAAGGCAAAATAGAAAGCGGAACATGAGACAGGCACTCTTTTTGTTTTGCTTAACTTTGGCAAGGAAGCATACATAAGAAAGCTGCTAATGGTAAGGAATAGACAAATAGTAGAGGAAGCAGTAAAAGTTCCTGAGCAGTCAAGGAGCAGGACCGAGTTAAAGCTGAGGAATACCGGGCTCAAAGACAGGACCATCCAGGGAAGGGAAGCCTCCACCCATGCACTGCAAAAGCATGGTCCCTTACTTCCACTAATAGTAATGGCACTACCATTACCTCACTCACCCAAGCTCACCTTCCCACACCATTTGTCTCTTCTCTATTCCTCATCCTTCATTGGTCTCCAACAGTTATGACCTCTTAAGTCCTCACAATATTGCCTCCCTGCCAGGAATGGTGGCATACACTTATAATTCTAGCACTTGAGAGGATGGGGCAGGAAGATCCAAACCAGGGATGGGGCAGGAAGGTCCAAGGCCAGCCTGGACTACATAACAAGACTCTGTCTCAAAATTTTTTAAATTAAAAAAAAAAAAAAAAACTGCCTCCTCCCATTTTGAGTACCAACAGCTTAATTCAAGTTATTATTACCACTCTTCTGGATGACTGTAGGATCACTTTATTCCATTATTCAACTCATTACTTCCAGATTGACCTTCCAAATGTACAGTTTTGATACTAATGCATTCCTGGTTATCTTCAAAAGCTAACCATTCTAAAATGAATAAAATCAAACTCCCTACTTTAGAATTTAACTCTCAAATCTGTATCTTAACTGCTCCTTTACAGGATCATCTCCCTGTAGTCCCTAACCAAACATTAAGCCACTGGGTGTGGTGGTGCACACTACTTGGAAGTCTGAGGCAGGAGAATAGCAGGTTCCAGGCCAGCATGGGCAATTCAATGAGATCCTGTATGAAAATAAAATAATTAAAAGGTCTAAGCTCAGTGGTAGACCACATGCCTAGTATGTGCAAGGCCCTGGGTTCAATCCTAAGCACCACTTAAAAATAAAGATAAATCCAAAAATAAAATGTTAAATGAAGTCCTCTCCAACTTCCCATTATCATTTCTATCTGTCAAAATCCTACTTCAATTGTTACTATTCTAACAAAGCTTTACCTGATTTTTGTCTGAATCCCCATACCTTTAGTTCCTCCCCTAATATGAAATACAGACTACTCTATCTGGCATTAATAACAATTAAAAACTATAAAATTTACTGAAAAATATACTCTGTACTAGTTACTTATATGCAAATTAATCATAGAATCCTCAAAATTATAAGATAAATATTACTCTTGTAGGTATTTTAAAGCTGAAGAAATTGAGGTTCCTAATTTAAATGATTGTCAAAGTCGTACATCTGGTAAGAACCATCTAACCACACAGCCACTCACTTAACCCCTCGGTGCACCTGGACTTAATCATTTAAGAGACAAATGGGGTGGGAAGGTGATCTTGGGTGAGTGACGTAATGGTAGTGCCATTACTATTAGTGGAAGTAAGGGACCATGCTTTTGCAGTGCGTCTTATTGAGCTCCCAGACAGTAAGCATCTTTGTACTTCTATAGCATATGTAATAGTCATCATTTGCATTTGCATGTTATAAATGCTCACCAAATATTTACTGAAAGAACGAACACATTAAAAAAAGTGATATTTATCTTTTATCAGCAATATGTACACTATTACACAAGTTCTTTCATGGAACTTATTGCCAAGAGTATTTCCAGTGGTGGGAATTTCAATTAGGAAAGGAGATATATTCTTAAGAACCTAGGTTATGAGATGGCTCTCAGAGGCTTTTGTCCACATTCAGAGCAATACCCAGGTACATCACTGTATTATATGCCTCCCATGGCATTCCAAAAGGAAGTAGAGTTAAGTATCATTAGTTTTATATTCTCTAGTACGATTTCACCATTAGCTTCTAACCATAGTTAGACTGTGCTGGTGTGTATCAAACATTAGCTCCTCATACTAGATCTGAATACAAGCCTCTTCCCCCAGGCTATTCTGCTCAACTGGATCTCACCCAGCAGAGCCACTAGAACAGAATAGTCCTTTCATTCTCTGTAATGGTCTACCCAGATAATACTTCAAATATCACAGCTGAGACCTAGAGGACAGAAGAAGCTGGTTTGACTTTTTTTTATTATTGTTATTTAACTAGCAGATAGTATGGGATTATCATACAGTTGTGGCATGTTCTTTGTACTTGCTCTTTCCCTCATTACCTCCCATTTGCTCCCAACTCCACTAATCCCTTCCTTTCTCTAGATACATCCCCTTATAATTTCTAATCTTGTATAAATATATTTTTTTTTATTATAAGATAAATCCAGTTTCCGCATGAGTGAGAACACACAGTATTTATCTTTTCAATGTCAGTAAGTAGAGAGCACCCTTACGATCCATGTCAAATACTATTATGGAACACAGGTACTACATTAACCTACAATACCTTGGAAGTCGTTCTACTTCTTTCCCTTTTATTTTCAGTGCTTTAAAATTTTTCTCCCAATCATGTACACTCAAAAGATGCTTTTCCACCAGAGCTTCCATATCAACTTGCCCAATTACAATCCACTCCTATTTAAAGAATGAAAATCATACTAAGGAAATAGAACGAATAAAATAATATTTAAAAAATTAGGATACAGCCAATAAGACCAATAAAAAGAAGAAAATGTCAAGTATTCAAGTAAGTGTCAATTTAAATAAGTAAATGCATAGCCAAAAGAATAGGGAAAAAGATATAATATGAAAATACAGCAATCAATAAGGTTTTTAAGGAACTAATAAACTTTCTTTAGATTATCATCTGAAATTAGATATATACAAAGAACAAAGATAGAATTACTTCTGCAAAGCCAAAACTCACAACAAGTCACAATCTAGAAGTATCCAGATTTATCTAATTATCTAGAAATCTAAAATGTAGAAGCACTGTAATGAACTGAACAAATTTTCCATCACAAGACTCAGGATCAGTACAAGTAAGCAATGAAATTATATAATCAAAGATAAGTAGTCATGCTCCACAAAATAAAATTTTAATCCATGACAGAAGGCATATATAATGGTGGCTGTATCATACAGCTCAGGTGTACTAGGCTTACATCATCTAATTTATGTAAGCGTTTTCTATGATATCCCCACAAAGACAAAACTGCCTAACGACACATTTCCCAGAATGTACACCAGCTGTTCACGTGACTGTCTTTTAAATTGCCCTGACTTCACTGGCATTTAAGTATTTCGCCACAAAATATATTTTCTTCTGGAGAATTAAAACTGATTCAAGAGTGATATCACATTCCAACTGGACACAGCAATTCAAAAACAAAAATCTAGTTTCTCAATCTTCATGAAATTGTTAACGAGAAAAAAATGTAATATAACTTTTCATTTGAAGCATAAATTTAAATTATATAACAATCTGTAAATCCAGCTCTCTGATTTGCTATATTTGAATTTTATGCCACATAGAATAAGCTATTAATTTGTATACTTAATCATTCAAGGAAAATTTTATGATAGAAGGATGGGAAATGTAATTACATGTGCTATACCTTATGTTGATGTAAAACAGCTGACAATCTTCTAAAGAGATCTTCTGCTTTGCTGTAGATAGTCAAAAATCCACTTGCATTTCTATCAATCATAATAGAAAAAATAGATTCATCTCCTGCCTCACCTACTCCCTTGAACTGATTTGGAATGCTGATGAATCTCTTCATTTCTCTATAATATTTAGCCCGGACTTCTTCAAAAGGGGGCCTAAATTGTAATCGGCCTTGTCTGAAAATAAAATATGAATTTAATTTCATATATAAATTTTATATTTTAACTATATATTTTAACTTAAAATATAAATTATTAGAAAGTTATAAATTGAAAATTAAATTGGAATTCAAAAACATCTTACTTGTAAGTTAAGTCTATATTTATTTCTGGTAGATTCTCATTAAGTGCTTCTAAGCCCATCTGATACTGATGCTCCAGAGCTTTGTACAGTTGATGATTCCAGTGCTGTTTCCACGCATGCATGTCACTTGCTTGGAATCCCTAATATGTTACAGTCACAGGTCTTATTTAAAAATTAGGTAGCAGAAAAATTCCTCATGTAATACCCTCATGTTACACAAAGTACACTTATAAGCAAAATAAGCTCATTTTAAATATCCTAAAACTTCCAATCCTTAACTGCCATTTTCAATAAGAAAGTTTATATAGCATCAAATATGAAAATATCTAATCTCATCCTTATAAAAAGTACATAAAAGCATCATTAAAATTAAAAAATCAAGCTAATATTAAATGGACCTTATAATGCAGTAAACATAAAGAATAGTTGACTCTGTGAATTCTTTATTCCTTTTTTTAAAAATTCTCACAAAGTATAGCTCTTCTCTTCATTTTCTACCCCCTAAATAGTCCATGTGATATTTAAAAACACAAGAAATTTAAAATATTAATATGTTCAGGATAGTTTACATATTTTTTGCTTCTACACAGCCATAAATATATTGATTCTAGCATTTTGGGTTTTCTTTAAAAACTGACAAATATGAAAGACAGCTGACTCATATTTAACTAAGATCCCAAAATCACCTACTGTGGAACAGGCTCTGTGCTACCATCATCTCTGATATGAAAAAGAAATTCTATTCAAAAAAAGGAAAAAATTCTGATCAGGAGCTATTTCAATCCTTAGACTTCTGTCTAAGCTTAACTTTGTGTACTATGAATGTTAGAATCACCTTAAAGGGAATAACAGAAGATAGATGTTTAAATGCCAAGTCAACAAAAGTACAAACTCTTAACTGTGACATGTGGACCCCTTAAGACAGACAAAGTAAATATACTCTACCTGTGCCTCTACACTTGCTAAGCCAGTCCTCAATTCTTGTAATCCATCCTTCCAGCGCTGTTGCTGCCGAAGCAGATCAATATTCATAAGAATGACTACCTATTAAAAATTGAAACATAACAGTCTCAAAGTACTGCTAGAAAAATAAAAAACCTTTTCAATCACAGGCACCACTTTAATTAACCACATGATCAAGTACCATTCAATTTATAAGACATGTCAATCCCTGACTGATGTACTAAGGACAAAACATCACTTCTATAGTATTTCTGTCAAAATTGCAAGAAGAAAATATATAAACCCAAACTGAGAGACATTTCACAAAATAACAGACCAGGACTCATCAAAAGTATCAAGACCACGAAAAACAAAGAAACACTGAGGAGGATAAGGACACTATGCAGACTCAACAACTAAGCACAAAGTGGGAAACTGGACTATATCCTAGGAAAGAAAAAGGGCGTTAATGGAAAAAGCTGTAAATTTTAAAAAGCCTAATTCCTAGTTTTGATGACTTTACTGTAGGTATATAACTTGTTAACCTCAGAGGAAGCTGAATGAAGAATAAAGGTTGTTGTTAGGTGCCGGCAAGTCGGTATCCAACTCATAGCAACCCTACGTACAGTTGTCGGTGCTCCTTTGCTATTCATAGGGTTTTCAATGGCTGATTGTTTTTTGGGAGTGGGTTGCTGGGTCCTTCTCCAAAAAAAGCCTAATTCCTGGTTTTGATGACTTTACTGTAGGTATATAAGTTGTTAACCTCAGAGGAAGCTGAATGAATAAAGGTAAGCCCTACAATTTTTTCAACTTAAAGTCTCAAATTATTCAAAATATGAAACTTTTCTAAAAAATTAACTCCTAACCTAGTACTGTGGCACATGCCTAAAATCCGAGACTAGGGAGGTTGAGACAAGAAGATCAAAAGTTCGAGGCCAGAGGTGGCCTGCACAAATTAGCAAGACCCTATCTCAAATTAAAAACAAAATTAAAAAGCAGGGATAAAGAATGTGGTAGAGCACTTGCCTAGCACATGCAAAGATTTGGGTTCAACCCCTAGTACTGCAAAAATAAATAAATTAACTTGCATTCTAATTACTTTTTATATAATAATACTTGTAGCTTATTCAATTTTATAAGCAAAATATACCTTTTCACAAAATGTAGTATGCCATTTTCTGAGTTTTCTATTTTCAGTGGCAAGTCGTTCAGCAGCATTTTGAAGTTTTTGGATATAGCCTTCTAGTTCTTTAGGATTGTCCCAAGTAATCTGTGACTTTCCTCCACTTCCTGCTTTTGAATTCTAAGATAAAATAAATGATATTTAGTATTTAAAATATTTCTTGTTCTCAAAAGATTTAATTTTTCATTGTAAGTCCAATTATCCCTAAAATGGACCTGCAATAAACAAAAGATATAACTGCCCATTTTATAACTGATAAAGCACTTTGGTTGAGACTGAGTAGCTCCTTTTCCTCCAGATTCTCGCCCTTACAAGTGAAAAGCCCTGGAAATAATACAATAAACAAGCATAGGTAAACTAAAAAGTAGAATGAAAAGAGCAGACAGTCAGGAAGTAGGTTTCCTCATTGTCTCCTGTATGTCCAGAATAGGGCATTGGAGAAGCCTCCAACGTGGAGCCACCACAGGCAGACCAAATATGCTCCAGAAGAAGCCAAAGGATAAGGGTAACAGCAGCCTACTAACAGATTTTAGCAGGACCAACCCTACTATACCCAAGCACCAATGAAAAACCACCTCTTTACAGTAGCAATGGGAGAGAGCTGAGAGCTAATTTTCCATCCTCCATTTGCAAAAGCAGCCAGTGCTCCAATTCCCCTGCCAAGGTGTCTCTGGTGGGGCTGAAGAGGGAAGTGAGCTTCCCCCTTCTACTTCATAGCAACAGAACAGTGTGAATCAGGTCTCTGCTTCAGGGAGCTGAGCCTACCTGCCTGCTCGAGGCCAGTGAGATAGTATAAGTTGATACCTCATTTTCACAGGAAGGAAACAGTAGGGGAAAAGGGGACATTGAACCTCCACTCCACTCATCCTTTATTTGCCATAAAACAGTACAAGCCAGTGTTCCACTTTCAAGATGGTATCTGCAGGGTCCAGCAGAAAAATAAGCATAAGTACCCACCCAGCCCTCATGCTATACCTCAGTAGAATGGCTGCTTTCTAAAATATGAATATTAAACATTTTCCAGATTATCATAAGGATACCCAAAACAATCTGGAGATAATGGAAAATCATTCATATTACCAAGAAGCAGAAAAATTACAACTTGAATGGGAAAAAATCAAAAGATGACAAAATTGAAGTGAATCTCATGTTGGAATCATTGTACAAGGATTTCAAGGAAGCCATCACAAAAACGGTTTAACAAGCAATTATAAGTTCTCCCAAAACTAGTGAAAAAAGTAAATTTCCAGAAAATAAGTAGAATTATGAAAAACAAAACGGAATATATACAACTGAAAAATACAATGGCAGAAATAAAAAGGTTGCTAGGTAGACTCAATAGTAGACTGGAGATCTCAGAAAAAAGATTAAGTACATTTTAGGATAATCAAAAGAATTTACCTAATGTACAAAATAGAGAAAATATAGACAGGAAAAAAAATGAAAAGAATCTCAGGGATGTCTGAGGAAAAATAGCTAATATATGTATATATTATTGATATCCTAGAAGGAGAAGAGAGTAGAAACTGAACTAGGTTTCAAAAACAAAGAAAACATTCCAAATTTGCCAAAAGACATAAACCTACAGATTTGATAATGTGAGTGAAAGCCAAAAAGGATAAACTTTAAAACAATCCCATAACAAGAGACATAATTAAACTTCTGAAAATGAAAGACAAAAGAAATTCTTTAAAATGTAGAAAGCAGCCAAAAAGAGACATGTTATTTACAAAATAACACAAATTCAAAAAACAAAGGACTTCTCAGCTGAAACTGCAGAGACCTGAAGATGAAGCATTGTTAAAGTAAATGCTCTACATAAGGAAATAACATTCAAAGCAGTTCGAAACCTTAGAAAGGAAAAAATATTTGGATGACGAATACATGTTA
>VMDO01001015.1:45105-178895 GCA_007922755.1 Pedetes capensis
GTCTATGAAGACTAAAAATATAATAACATGGTTTAAAAACTACTGTTATTTTTCCAGATTTCATATGTGTGGGCATTTAAATAAGCACAGATAAAGCATAAAATAAGTCATAAATTACAAAATGGTAGAAATGCACTAATGAACCTTGTGTACAAGAACCTCAAACCTCAGTGGAAAATAAATACAATAGCATATACATTATATACTGTCTATATTAATGCAATTGATCAAAATCAATGTCAAAATAGGTGAAATATATTTAAATCTATAGGTGGAAAAAAATGTTACTTGTTAAAAGTAAATGAAGACACTGGGTACCAAAAAAAGTCTACATCGAGGTTATGTTAAGCTGAAGGGTATAATGAAAAACTAAAAAGAATCACTTCACATGTAAAATCTGATTATAAAACATAAAAATCTCACCTTAATTATCTGTTCAAATGCTAAGGCAGATTGTAACATCATTGGCCTCTGACTTTGAATCATTTGTTGATCAATGGAATTATAAAAATGTGCCACCTACAAAGTAAAAGTCCAATTAGCAATAACTGATAATAATAAGATCCCATTTTTAACTTTTACTTTCCTTCATTTTTAATTGTTTCAATGGGAATATTAACTTTTCTCAATCTTTAGATTAAAAAGAAATTATTTTTCATCTCCAACACAGGATTTAATCACAAATTATAATATACAATCAACACATGTATATTGAGTTCCTACAGTTTGCCAAGTCATGTCCCAAGGCTGATTAAACAAAGACAAGAAAACCTAGTCTCTGGAATCAAGAAGTTCACAGTAATACAGAGAAGAAAGGAACTCAATAAATCATGCTATTCTGGATTCTTAAATTCTGTACCACTAGAAAACTGTCCCTTTTTCTTTCAGTATATACCACAATGACCTGTCCATTTCCTAGACCAAAAATTATTGAGGTGTCTTTAACTCTTCTCTCACATCCCACATGAGCAAAAAAAGCCTGTTACCTATACTTTCAAAATGTCTTGAATCCAACCACTTCATCCCACCTCCATCCATCCCACTATAATCCATGCACCCATATATCTTGGCAATACTAGAGAAACAGTCTCCTAACTAGTCCCCCTGCTTCCAAATGCAGCCTCCAATAGTCTATTCAAAGCAGCCAGAGTGAGAGTCCTCTGCTTTCTGCTAGTATGCATGAAAATATACTTTATTTGATGGAAAATATGCACTCTACTTATCCCATACCATAAAAGTAGGGCCAGGCTAGCAATACAACTCAGTGGTAGAGCATGAGCAAGGATCTGGGTTCAATCCCCAGCATAAAGCCAAGCAAAACAAAACAAAACAAAAAAGTAGGACTGAAGAAAGCACAATTGAGAAAACTGGAAGCAACAGAATCTATACTATTACAGCAATCTGGCCACACGGCTCTCTCTCCAACATCCTACTTCATTCTCCCTACTCTAGCTAAATATCTGCTCATAAATTATTAAGAGATTTTCCTAGTTGTTCTTCCAGGGGTAAATACCAATACTGTATGACCATTCATTTCTGGAGGCCCTACTATAACAGACTAAATACTCAGGGTACAGATGTGAGCAATCCTCTCTGCCTCTGATTAAATAATTGCTCCAAATGAAATGATCACTCACCCCCTTTGCACTTGAAATAATGTGTGTACCTATATTCTTCTAGACTCACATCAAACACCAGTCCTCTATAAAGTGTATATGATACTATTTCTCTGCCTGCCCAGGGAAAGACTTGAAACTTTTCCACCTCTATGCTTTCATAGGACGTTGACAATCTGTAACACAGTACTTACAATACATTAAATATTGTATCTGCTTGTTCACATATCTGTTATCACTATATAGCTATAATTAAATAAATATGGGTTTGGGGGTGAGAGAGACTTGTTATAAAATCCTAGCTTGAAACTTTAGTAGCATTGTGACACTGGAAAAATGTTACATATGTGATCCCCAATTAGACCACTGGTAAAATGGGGGATTAAATATAGTAGTTCCTCTTTCATCTTCAGGGAGTGTGTTCTAAGACTTCAATAGGTGTGAATAGTATTGAACCCAATAATTCAGTGCCTTCTCTATCTCAATTAAGCATTTATCATATACTATAACTTTTGCAGTTTGATGTAATACAGCAAAACCAGAACAGATTTCTTTTCCTTCTTCACCATTTCCAGATACAACATTCATTCTTACAGTACATCTCACCAACCTCAGCAAATAACTTAATTCTTCCCTTATTGAGAACTTTCACTTCTTCACTTAAAGGAAGCAATTTACAGCTTCTCTTTACAATGTATCTGAATCACTGGTATCACTATTCTTGCACTTTGGGGCTGTTTTTAAGTAACATGAAGGTTACTTGAACACAAGCATTGAAATACTATGACAATGAGCAGATCTGATAACTGAGATGTCTGCTACAGGATAGTAGCATATACACTATGGAAACACTGGGTTAAAAGATGATTCTCATGCCAGGCAGTGGGATGGAACAAGATTTCATGATGATACTCAGAATGATGTCCAATTTAAAACTCATAAATTATTTATTTATGGAATTTTCCACTTAATAAATCCAACTGTAAATGAAACCACAGGAAGTGAAACTGCAGATAAGAGAGGACTACTGTAACATAAATAAACCTTCCACCACAAAGCCCAACATTTAATGAGCATTCAATGTTTAGTTTGTTCTTCCTGTTCCAGTAATTCTCAACTATACCCAATTTGTACCTTAGGGATTATCTGTTAATATCTAGTGATATTTTTCATTATCAGGAGCAGGTGGAATATGCTAAGTACAGACCAGGGATAAGGTTAAACATTCTACAATGAAGAGGACATTCCCAAGGGGGGAAAAAAACTGATCCAAACTATTAAAATACAGAGGTGAGAAATCCTATATACAGAAATATATAGTAATCTATTCATCACTACAAAATGGCACAGCACATACTAAATGGATATTTGTTAAAGGAAAGAATAAATGAAAAGGCCAAATTCACAAAATACTCTTCTTGCCTTCTAATATCTAATAGTCAAATGAGAGAAAAGATGAAAAACAAAAATCTAATACAATATAAGTGTTACAATAGTGATTTTCACACTGCACACAGAATATACAACAATTGGCTAAAAGAAGATAGGGAACGGGATATTTAGGTTGGGAATAAAAAGTAACACCGAGTTTTCCAATCAGACAGCCTTTATATTACCAAAGCATAGTGCTATAGCTTGGATCTTAAATGTCCCCCAAATGCCAATGTATAAAGGCTTGGTCCCCAGGGAGACACTATCAGGTGGTGGAACTTTAAGAGGTGGGGCTTATGGGGGTATTGGGACACTGGGGGTAGATACTTGAAAGAGACTGTGGAAGCCCTCAACACTCTCTTCACTCTCTTTTCTGTTTCCTGGCCATGAGGTCAGTGGTTTTATTCCACCACATGCTCCTGCCATGATATGCTGCCTTGCCATAGGCTGAAAAGAAGGGGACCAACCAACTGATCATTGGGCTGGACCTTCCCAAGCTGTGAGCTAAAATACACTTTCTCTCTTCATACGTTGATTGTCTCAGGTATCTGTGATACTGACAGAAAGTTGATTAACACACAGGGTACAACATGAGAGTACAGGCAGTAAAGGCCAAACCAGTAGGGTTAGTCGAGACATCATTAAGGAGGGCCTTAAATGTTATACTAAGGAGATAATGGAGAAATAATCACTGGTTTTATACAGGGAAATAACCCAATGACACTGTTCAACTATGCAGACTAAGGAAGTGACAAGAAACAAGAAGCAATCCATTAGCCTGGAAATTCTCTATGGATCTACCTCTAAAAGAAGGCAAAGGACTCTATACTTAGAAGATATTTAAATCCTTTGCAAGTAACATTAAAGAAAAAAAAGATTCTATTTCTCCAAATGATTTTAGAATGAAAAGTAGTAACTATAATACTTTAATAGATTCCTATACAGATTACAAAACATATTTTCTAATGTAATCATTTAGTAAACCATTATTTCACAAGTCAATTACTTATTCTGTTAGCCTAAGAAAATCAAAAGTACAAAACAAAACCCTTAACATATTCGAATGTTAAGGGTTTTAGAACTTAGAACAGGAATGTTTTGAAAAATATAATTTCATACTTGTTTAAGAATAATTGCTTGCTTGCAGAATTTCTGTGCAATGTTTGCAACTTGCTGTATTTTGGCAGGAATAACAAAGCCCAGGGCAGACAGCTGACGAACTTCTCTCAGAAGAATCACCAAGCGGTCCGAATAATGCACTTTTAATGACCCATCATTAGGATCCAATTCCATAATTCGACTATTAGCCTCAATACTACAAAAAAAATTAATATTCTTTCAAGTTTTATGTTCTCACTCTTTTGATAAAATGCTTTTTATAACTTTTCTGTAAGTTTAATATTAAAGTAAAAAAATCTTATGAATTATGGCTTTAAAGCTTTTTCATATATTATTGCAAAATCTAGACTTTGAAAATAAACTACAATATCAAAAACATACGATCACATAAATATTCAACCAAGCAGTTTTAAAGTCAGAAAAATCAATCTCGTAATTTTGTACCAAGACTCAAAATTGACATATCCACCATAAAGGCAAGGTTCTGATTCATTTTCAAAAGATACCTCAGATGTTTTTAACTAGCCTACTTGCTCTCTTCCTACTTGTAGTAAAAGATCAATGGTTTAAGAAAAGTCAAAGGGTAAGGGAAGACAGGTTCCAATGTCTCATTCCTCTACCCTGTTTCACTACCTAAAAATTGTCCTTTCTCCGTGTTTCTTGTAAAGGTTCTAATGTCAAATATTACTCTGGGGTACTCAGTCGGCATGAATTATGAAAATGCTAATCATAGTTAAGCATAAGGCACTGTGTTTTCATCACCTTCCTTTCAGGTTTGTTGTTAGGTGCCATCAAGTCGAATCCAACTCACAGCAACCATGGAAAGAAATGCTCCCAACACTGTGCTATGCACACAATCTTCTTATGTTTGAGCTCACTGATGCAGCCACTGTTTCTTCTCATTTTTAGTCATGCCATATCAGCAAAAGGAGGTCCCAGGGGCTTTACTCCATTCCCATCATTAAAGTCAACTCCACTGTGAGGAGACAACTCTTCTCCAGTTGTTTCCTAAACGCCTTCAGCCTAGGGGGCTCATTTTCTGGCTCTATATCTGATAGTGCTTCTCTGCTATTCATAAGGTTTTCAAAGGCTAATTATTTCAGGGGGGCTGGGACTTAGCTCAGTTGGTAGAGTGCTGCGCTGCAGTCTCCAAGGTCCGGAGTTCAATTCCCAGCACCACAGAAATGGGAGAAGGACCTGGCAATCCACTCCCAAGGCAATCCCGAAATAGCCACTGAAAACCCTGTGAGGGTCGCTATGAGTCGGACACCGACTCGACGGCACCTAACAACAACAAAATTATTCCAGGAGTGGGCTGGAGGTCCTTCTCCCTAGACTATCTTAGTTTGGAAGCTCAGTTGAAACCTGTCCCTGATAGGTGGCCCTGCTGGTATCTGAAATACCGGTGGTATACCTTTCAGCATCATAGCAACATGCAAGCCCCAAACAGCACAAGCTGGCAGACATATAAGGAGTGTGTGTGTGTGTGTGTGTGTGTGTGTGTGTGTGTGTGTGTATTGTGCTGTGTTTTACAGTTTAGTATATTTATACTTACCACAAACCAGACCTGGAATCAGACAAACTTGACTGTATATCCCTGGACCAATCATCAAATTGTTCTTGTTCATACAGTTTAAACTGGTCTAAGAGATCTTCTGCACTTCGATGGAATGATCGAAATCCTGACAGGTCAGGCAAAAGAGCCTCTGCAATTTTGATAGTATCACCCACCTTAAAAAGTCAAATTATAAGAATACACATTATTTAAATTCTAACCAAATTAGCATAAAATAAGGAGCTCCTTTCTCTTTGTAGTTTAGAAATTATTTTCCCTTTTATCAATAAACAGTAAAACAGAATTTTGGCAGAGAACATGAGAATATATATCCCTAGGTTACTTCTGAATTATACATCCTCAGAATAGTAAAACAGAAGAGGATAATCTAAATAAGGCATAATTTGAAGGGTAAAATAAAGAAAAGTCAGGTCTCAAAATATTTTTGTGTCCCCCCACTGCCATCCCAGTTTTCAAAGAAAATTCCAAGAACTTCAGCAAAACTTCTAACCACATTCAGCTGCAACATCAGACCTTAGCTAAATTCTCTGGTTAATAGTTTAAACAATAATTAGGCCAATTTGAATATCAATTAAGAGATGAGTTCCTTTTCCCCATAACTGCACAAAGACTACTACAGTACTCTGGAAAGCTGATTAACAGAATCAGGCAAAATATTCCATAAAGTAAAACATCAAAAATATAAACTTGAATAAGAACTATCAAAAATGCTAGGTTTTATAATACTCTGTGTCCCCTTGCCCTTAGTCACAGACTACATTCAATTAGTATTTATTGTATAAGTCAAATGGAAGACACTACACCACATACTAATTAGTAGGTCTATAAAGTCCTCAGGTCAACTTTGGTAGTATTAAAATATCAGTCTTTTAAATCTATAAGTTACTGTCACTACCAAGACAATGGTATAATTACCCTTTTTCCTTTAACTACCATTTTCTTTTTTGTTTGGTTTTTTGTCTTTGTTTTTTTAAGACAAGGTCTTACTATGTGTCCTACATTGGCCTAGAACTCACATCGCCCAAGCTAGAACTCACATCGCCCAAGCTGGCCTCAAATTTGTGATCCTCCCTGCTCTGCCTCCTGAGTGATGGGACTGCAGGCCTACACCACCATGCTCAACTCTCCTTTAACTTCCTTTCAACCTAAATTGATTTAGATAAATGTACTTGCAGATACTTAGCAACTACCAAGACTTTACAATTATGTTTTTCTAATGCAGTAGGATGCTTTCCTCTTGAATAGTTTTTTTTAAAGGCATTTGCCTGGAACAACTGCAACTGGAATGATAAATCACTTAACTATCACCTTTATGAAAGGAATGAATGGAATCATTAGAATCCCCTCTGTACACTTCTTAGACTTCCACAGTTCACAAGAAAATCAGATGGATATGCCAAGGAAAATGTAGAATATCTTCACTACAGTTTTAGACTGTCTATTATAGCCTTTAGGGCATTTTGAATAATTAGTATTCTTCAAATATTAAAACACATACCTTCATTTCCAACTGGCGAACCCAAACAATATTATTGACAACTTCTGAAAGATTTTTTCCAGAAAGTGGTCCAGATGCATCACCAGGAATGCCTCGACACCGATTCTCAAAGTCTAATCGAAAATCTACATAATTTAAATCAAATAAATGATTACACAGACGTAGCAAAGATTCTCTAAATATCTTCTGTGTGCTAAGCACTATGTGAAATTTGTAGATAGGAAAATAGTAAGTTGGTCCTTACCCTCAAGAATTTTACCATGTATCAAGTGAGACAGAGAAAATAAAATAACCTGCTAATTCAAAATATCGTTCATTTATACTAGAAATATATAAATTAATATTCAGTATAAATGTCAGAATATTGTCTTTTTTTTCCCCACAGTACTGGGGACTGAACCAAGCCCTCATATGCTAGGCACACTAAACCACAGATCCACATCTGCAGCATCTTTTTAATTATTTGAGACAAAGTCTCACTAATTTGTGCATGCTGCCTCTAACCTGTGACCCTCCTGCGTCAGCTTCCCAAGTCACTGGGATTACAAGCATGTGCCAGAGCGCCCAGCAGAACATACAGTATTAATCCTCAATGATAGGCAACAATGAAAAAGTAATCTAAAAGGATATTTTCTCAAGCAAACACTGTAATATTTGGTAAACTTTTACCTTTAAGTGAATCCACAAGTCTTGCGAGTAAAGTTTCTCTTTCTAACATCAATTCTTTGCTTATAGTTGGACGCTTCACCAACTCTTTATATTTTAGAAATGCTTGAAGAAGCTAATATAAAATAAAATATGTTCATCTCAAATGACTTTGTAAATAAACAAGTATGTCCTAAAATAGCATAAAGGAAATACTAAAAAGTGAAATACTGCAATGTTTTACCTGCTGTGGACTGTCTTGAATTTCTGAAATATAACTTTTTAATTTTCCTGCTATTTTTTGTTCTGCAGGTGCAATAATTTTTTCATACTGAGACACTGCAGCTTTCCATAAAGGCTAGAGGAATAATATTGTTAGGCTTTAATATTTTCAAAAATCTACCTTTACAAGTAAGAACACAAATAAGAAATTATAAAGACGTATGTATATATATATATATTCAACCTCAGTATATGGATTATACTGCACAGGATTCAGGCCAGTAAAAGGTTCAAATACTCGAGACAGGCATACAATTCTCTCTTCACTCGCAGGTAAAAAATAAAGAAGCTTCTCATGAATTGTTCTAACAGCCAAGACCTAAAATATAAAATATTAAAACAAAATTTAATAAAATTTTAAAAATCTGTATAAACAGGTCTAAAATCTAAACTAGGCTCAGTGAAATGAACAAAACTGAAAGTATAATCCTGAGAATTACCACTCTTCAATAATCAAAGTGATACTAGAACACATAACTGTATCATCACACTAACATTAATCAGGGCACTCAAACCTACTGAAAACACATAAGATTTAGATATTTTAAAACTATGTCTAAGTCTCCTTTAAGTGAGTTTTTAGATACAATATTAATACAGTAACAATTCTTGGTTCCCATTATTGTACATTAAATTGCATTTCTAATGATGAAATCAATGTTAATAGCCCTATTATTTGTAATTTACAAACAGATGGAAAAATATCATTGTATTTCGAATTGAAAATTTCTATTAGCAATCAAAACATAATCACAAATTTAAGTAAACACTGCAAGTTTTCATCAACTTGGAACTATCAGTATAAACACGATTTATTTTTTTAGTTAAAAAAAATCTCTTTTCAACAATTCTGTCTACTTAGAAGGCCTAAAAGTATTAATAATTAAATAATAGCATTTCCCCAACCAGGTAGTTGCTAAATATCATTTTCCACCAAAAAGAACCAGGCTCCTTGGAAATATGGCTAATTCCAAACACAGTATAGAAAATACACATGGTGAGCTAGGCTGGAACATTCTGGAAGGTCTGAAAGTTATCAAATAAATAGTGGATTAATGTAAAAATAACATAAGAGCCAACATGAAGGGGTACTCACTACCCAATGATAGAACAATTTAAGAGTAGTTAATTACAAAATTCTGAAACACATAAAACGTAAAATTCATGAATTCATTATGATACTACCAAAAACCATCTTGTTCCTATTACTACAACACTAACCTATTTTTCAATGTTCAAAAGAATGATAAATAAAAAGAAGCAATTGCCTATGCTGCCCTTCTAAGCAAACTGTATTTCAGGGTAACTAAAAAGTTGATGAAGAAAATTCTGCTATACAGAAAAATCATCACTACTAAATGGAGGGAAGAATGATAGAATTAGAAGATTACCATTTTCCAACCCTTCATGAGAATCAATAGCTGCTGAAATCATCTTAAGAAAGTTGATAGCGTAATAATAGATGGGTCAGCTAATCAGATCTGAACCCACAAATCAAACCAAATGGGAAAACTACACACTATATGTTTCCTGATGGAATGTGTAAGAATCATACAGCACTACTTATGAAGTATTCTCATAAAAACAAAAAATCCCTAAGCCTAATCAAGCCTTTATAGCTAACTAGTAAAGAGGAAAAATGAGGGAAACAGAAAGATGATAAATAACACAAGAATGGGGCTGGGATTTAGCTCAGTTGGTAGAGCACTGCTCTGCAATCTCTGAGGCCCCGGAGTTCAATTCCCAGCACCACAAAATGGGAGAAGGGCATGGCAACCCACTCCCAAGGCAATCCCAAAACAGCCATTGAAAACCCTATGAGGGTCGCTAGGAGTCGGATTCCACTGAGGGGACCTAACAACAACAACAACAACAACACAAGAATATAAAAAGAAAAATCCAAACAATGCTAATTACTATAAAGCATGAAAAAACACAAAGGGGAAATAGTTTTAGATTAAAAAGATTCAGCAGGAACCATGGCTCCCAGCAACTAAGCAGCCTGAGGCAGGAAGATCGAAATAGCCTTGAAGGCCAAAGGGAACCTGTGCAACTCAGTAAGACCCTCTCTGTCTGGAAATAAAACAACAAAGAAGCTAAGGGTGTGGCCCTGGGGCACAGCAGTTGCCTAACATGCTAGAGGCTCTAGGTTCAACCTCCCAGTACTGAAAAAAGGGAAAAGCAAAACAAACAAAAGACTCACTAGACATGCAATGTGTGGGCTTTGTTGATAATGATTCAAATAAGCCAACATGGTTAAAATTTAAGTATGAAAATATCAGGATAAATGAACTGTTGTTGTTAGGTGCCATCAAGTCGATCTGACTTATAGTGATCCTGTGTACAACAGAATGAAACACTCCCCGACACTGTGCCATGCCCAGCATTATGTTAGTGTTTCTCTGCTATTCATAGGGTTTTCCATGGCTGATTGTTTGAGGATTATTTAGAGAGTGGGCTTCCAAGTCCTTCTTCCATTTTTGCGTGATAGGGATCCAACCCTGTGCCTCAGAGAGTACGGAGAAAGCACTCTGCCAATTGTGCTAAACCCCAGCCCCAAATGAACTGTTTTGTTTGTTAGGTGCCGTCGAGTCAGTATCTGACTGACAGCGACCCTACGTACAATAAGCAAAACACTATTGTCAGTGCTTCTCTGCTGTTCATAGGGTTTTCAATAGCGGATTGATTTTTGGGAGTGGGTTGCTGGGTCCATCTCCCAAAATGAACTGTTGTTGTTGTTGTTGTTGTTAGGTGCCATTGAGTCAGTTTCTGACTCATAGCGATCCTCATAGGGTTTTCAATGGCTGACTGTTTCAGGATTGCCTTGGGAGTGGACTGCCTGGTCCCTCTCCCAAATGAACTGTAGTTAGACATAAAATTATATTAAGAAGTTATTGTTATTTTGTTGGGTGTGATAATGGTATGTATTGTGGTTATGCTTTAAGGAGGAAGCATATGATATTTTGGCCCTAAAAAGAAACATTTCAGAAAGAAAAGGGAAGGCAGAAAAGACAAGTCAAGAATTGCCGTAATGTCAAGGATTATTCAAACTGAATGACTGATACATGAGCATTCAACATACTATTTTATTTTTGTGTATGTTTGAAATATTCCATACCAAAAAAAGATTAAAGGAAGAAAAAAAAAAAGAACCAAGAGCTATGGTTCTCCTAAGCAAGGGAAGCCAGTTTTGCAGTCTTTAAATAATCTCATTTTGCCTGTCCTTTCAACCTAAACATGTAAATTCTATAGGAAAACCCATGATTTATGTAAATTAGGCAGTTGTTTTAAGTATTTCCACTGAGTATTGCCTAAAAAGAGGCCCATACTAAAAGACAATTTCAATAACCAAGAGAAACGTCTGAGAGCTTCCGCACACAGATAACTGAATAATCTTTTTTATAACAAAGAAAAAAACAGAATGTCACAACTAACATGTTGACCTGTCATATACCAAAGAAAAAGACAGGAGAAGCACTTGGTGCTCATTGTGCACCTGACACTACATCAGATGAATGCTATAAGTTATCTCACATGAACTTTAACTCCTATACTCTCCCAAAACTGTAATTTTTTTCAGAGGCATGGTGCTTTTTAATTATAAAACATATTAACAAACAAATGAAGCCTACTTCAAGACAGATATACAGGTAATCAAACTGATACCTCTTCAAGGCGTTTGCCAAGTTTGTCAAGTGTTTCTGGAAAATATTTTTCATTTTTCCATGGATGAGGAACATAGCGCTGCCACACCTGACCTGTCAGATGATTACAGACTGTCACCCACTGTTCACAAATTGAAATACCAGCTTTCAGATTTTCTTTCACGAGATAATAAGGATCTTCCCAAAGACTCAAACTTCCCAGCTTTTTCTGAACAAATCTTCCAAATGAACCACCTAACAAAACATAAAGCAAAGATTTTAGTGGAAATATACATCTGTTTACCAAATTATAAAATGCATACTTCTAACAAAATATAACAAAACTAAAATATAAAAATTACATATTAAAATTAACAAAATTAAAATAATACACAAATCAGCAAACTAAGGATCTATGAAATACCACATGCATATCCTTAGATTACCACTGTGAATAACATCTTTTTTAAAAATGTACTTACTACATGCACCCATTAGTTTGCATTTTTGCATCTTTCAGTACATTGTGTATAAATATTGATACAATATTTCAAGGCTGCAAAGCCTACTATATGAAAGTAATATTATGTAAACACTTCCCAATTGTTCTTTGTTTCTATTCATATTACAAATAGTACTTCAATAAATATCCTGTACAGACACTTTTAGTACTTATCTGATATTCTTTAGGATAATAATGAAAAGGATATTTTCTGGGTCACAAATTTAATATTCACACATAAACCAATATAGTTTTAATAATTTTTCAGTTCAGGAATGAAGGTTATAGAAGGCAGGAAGGAAAGGGGAAACAATGTAGAGGGAAAAGAGGTAAGAGAATAATCTCAAATTATATGATGCAACTTTATGAATACAAGGGAAAAAATAGGGGAATATACCCATAATTGCATATGAGTTTAACTACATATTAACCAAAGGGTTCCACAAACTATGTAAGTTGATGGAAATGTAACCAAAAGGGACGTAATAGTTGCACAATAGAAATAGTAAAAAGCCTTATTACTCTGTACCCCACCAACATTTATCAATAAAGGGAAAAATAACTTTTCAGTTCATTTGAAAACAAAGTATAAATACATTAATAAATATTAAATATCTATATAAATTTAATTCTATTATTAAAGAATTTGACACTCGATTTAAATTAACCAACTATATACAAATATCTATATAAGCAATTTTATGGGATTTAAAAGTTACTTTAAAAACCAATTATTTCATTAAGGATTATTTTAAGTAAGAACTTGCAAAAAAAAAAAAAAAAGAAAGAAAGAAAAGAAAACAAGACAGGCCTGAAAAATTCCAAGTTTCTTTCTTTGCTAATACCTATGATATCTAAGAGATGGAGCATTCGGGACTCAGGATAAGGATCATGTTCTGTTTGTCTCCACACATCATCTACGACGTCCCGAGTGGTCTCCACCAAGTCAACAACTTCCACTAAGGATAGACTGTCCAAGTTATAAAATTCCTAAAACCAAAATGAATTATTTTTAAATGTAGTTATACTTGTACCATAAGCAACATAGTCAAAATGCTCCCATACGTTTTTAACTGCTGCAACCCTAATACTTGGCGTATTATTTTTCTTCCTTTCTCTACCAGACAATTACTTCTTTATGTAAATACCCTCCATAAACACGTTTCATGAAAGCTAGAAGAAAAAATAATAATAATTAAAAAGTCTATTCATCTATACCCTTAAACTAATTTTCTTTAAATTTGGATTTATTTATTTGCAAGAAATCTTAACTCCACAAAAATACCGCCTATTGTAGTTTCTTGTCTTTTCTTGTCTTTTATTTTGTTTTGTTTCTTGGGTTTTTGTGCTTCTGAGACAGTGTCTCCTTTATGTAGCCACTCTCAATCATCCTGCCTCAGCTTTCTGAGTGCTCAGATCACATGCGCCGCACATCAAGCTCACGTGTCTTCATTCGTTCATTTATGGTGTTGCATGATATTGTGGTTAACAATACAAACACAATACAAAATTTATCATCCTATGTTTCATCACTGCTACCAAACAAGTTTCAAATCATTTCAAACACACCATTAAAAGTATATTTTTCAAGTAACAGTGGAACCAGGTAGAAAATTGCTATTCTTTTGAAATGAACAGACATTTTACTTAAATAATCCTTTAATTTCTATGCTGATGTCAAAAAATAAGCAAATAAGCATACAACTAAATTACTTCAAAATGCTAATTTGAGAAAAGTGAACATTCTTTCAAAAGATCATATTATCTTCTAGAGATCAGAACTTAACTTTCTTTAATGTTTTGGATATCTACGGTTTATTGAATTTAAATGTACATGTTAAATAAACTTTGCTACATATGAAGTATATATTTTGTTCACAAGCATTAAGTAAATTTTAAAAGAAAGAAAAAATGCATTGAAAAATTGAATCCTAATGTTCTCTCTAAGCCTGATACATAACTACATGTGACTCTCATACCCTTGCAACTGTTTCAAATAACTCTTTAAAATAACTGGCTCTTTCTTTACTGTTCTGTTTATTTCCACGATGAGCTTGTTCTATCCAAAACTGGAACTCATCACTTGGTGTAAGAATGCCTATAAAAGTCAAGAGAAAAAGAAAAGAAAAGAAATTTTTAATGGAAAACAAAAAGCCAGATAGTTATTTGATGCATTTGCTAATTTTTGCTATGTTGACATCCATACACATATTTCTTATGCCCTTGAAGATGTACAAAAAATGAGTTTTACAACCTGTATCAAATCTACTTAAATTTATTAGAAATAGCAACAGTCCCACATTTATATATCACATCATGTTTGCTGAGTTTGTTGCTCAGTATGATTCCTATGTGCTTTTGTAAACCACTGCTATCCATAATCATTCTGCATCTAAGCATCTAGTTTATTATTTAGGCAAAATATAAAACTACATCCAATATTTTTAAACATTTGTATGTTATACATTTCATATTGACTTCATAAGAATAGAAATTTATCTGTAGTCACAATAACATAAAATAAAGGTTGGAGATTTAGCTCAGTGGTAGGGCACTTGCCTAGCACACACAACTCCCTGGATGCAATCCCCAGCAGCACCAAAGGAAAAACACAGTGGGTAAAAAAGAGGCTGGCATGGTGGTGCAGGACAGTAATTCTAGCATTTAGGAGGCTGAGTCAGGGAGATCCAGAAATCAAGGTCAGCCTGGGCTACAAAGTGAGACTGTCTAAAAAAAAAAAAGAATAAAATAAAATAAAAGCTGATGGTCTATAATCTTTGCAAGGTACACAATTAGTTGGTCTTCATTTGCATTTTCTGTATTAGAGGAGCAGAAAGTTTGAATCACCAGACATGGAAGTTCCAAGCTGAGGTCAACCAAATTAACACTTTATCTTCTTGTTTCCTTTCTCATACTTCAAACAAATATCCTTTTTGCAGTCTATTTAGTGCCGCATTTTTCACTTTCAAGCTTTGTATTGACCTCACCATTTAAAATTCAAGCTATAATGCTACCTATTATTCCTAAGGACAAGCAGGTTCTGACAGAGAAATAATTTGTGTCAGATAAGCTTCATTCAAGTATATTTTATGATGCCATCAGCCATGAAGACAATGTTCATGAATCCATAACATGTAGTAATGCAAGTGTCTTTAAACAGAAACACACAGAAAACAAGATTATGTATTATGATCCGAGGCTCAGAGGAACTTTATCCTGTATTTCCCCTGGATATCATGGTTCAGTTCTCATTAATTCAGTGTTAACAGTGACTTTATAAAATAATGCAAATAATGAGAATCAACTATGTTTTCTATTTCCATAAACTGCACATTGTTAAAAAATATTTTCCTCTTCTCCAAATCATATAAACATATTTATTTTAAAAATTTTATATTCAGCTGGGCGCGGTGGGGCATGCCTGTAATCCCAGCGGCTTGGGAGGCGGAGGCGGGAGGATCGCAAGTTCGAGACCATAGGCAGTCTGTGTAACTTAACGAGACCCTGTCTCAAACCAGCACTTGCAGAGCATGCAAGCATGAGGCCCTGGGTCCAAGACCCAGTACCGCAAAAAAAAAAAAAAAAACCTTGTATTCAGATAAGTTCTAAAAAGAAAAATCTGTGAAGAAATATGTTAATTTCCTCATATAGTAATGAAATAATCATTTGGGGTTTTCTTTTATTAAGCTACAGAAGATCATATCGTAAAACAATTTTGATAAGTGATTTATGAACATAAAACATTTGGTTATATACCTCTTGTGTCATCTTCCTTAACTTTCAATTTTGATAAGTTTGCGTCTGATCTTCGTAGAACTACACCCAGTCCAGCTTCCAGTTCACTCAAAAGATTTTGAAGTTTAGGATCAAAGTTTCTGCTCCATTCCTGATCCTAAATAAAGACAGACAAGAGCAACCATTGATCAAAGTACTGTCAATAAAATTAACTTCCTAAAACACTGTCTAAAGAACTAAGTCAACAAACCCTAGTTCAACTGAAAACATGACAATATCTCCACTTCACAAGGGGAGGTGAAAAGTCCTCTGAAGAGATAAAACTTTATAAAGATCATTTACTATAGCAATGTAAGAGCTGATGTGAGTTCATTTTATACCTTTCTCCAATTCCTGTTTGTCAACAAAATTTAATTTAAAATTAGAAGAAAAAAGACATTTCAATTAAAATACTAAAATACTAATTATATTAGCAGTAAATGAAACAATTTTTATGTAAACATTTATCCAAATACCTATGTAAAATAAATAAATACAGCTACCTTACTCACCTTTAACAACATTGGCGCAAATACTTGCCGTACTGCTTGGTAAAGGGAATTAATAGGTGACTCCAACATAGAAGAAACAAGAATGTTATTATGTAGATTCTCATCTGTAATTACTTCAGGACGCAGCTTGAAAAACACCAGCACTTTATCTTTGGTGTCACCAAAATCAATCTAAAGTGACAAATAATTTTAATGTTACCTTCATAAAATTTAATATTTGGAAGAAATGTGGCTATAAAATGTTGTATCATTATAATTACAACCCCTGAAAAATAGTTACTTTAAAAATAAATACCTTAAAACCAATCTAAACCTATGCCTTAAGAACATGCCTTAAGAACACTTGAGTTCAAAACTGTAATCCCACTTACATGTGATTACATCATGAAGCTATTTTGATAAGTGATTTCTGAATATAAAACAACGTATATTACTGACATATACTGCTAACTGTTCCACTCCATTCAGATTAAGTAATACTCTAGATCAAAGCTGAATTCCCCAGGTACACAATGATGAGCAGTGCATTGCTCTACTATCCCCAGAAAGTCTATAAAGTTAATTACACTGTCACCTGGAAAAAAGCATTTTAAAAGGTGCTTTAAAAATTACATATATACTCAAAACTGCCAAAATGAACGTCTCTATCTCCTGAAATTATTTTCACCTTAACCAAAATATTCTCCTTAGGGACTCTGAACATCAAGCCAGGCTGGTAGTGCATACATGTAGTCCTAGTGCTTGAGCAAAAGAGGCAGAAGGATATCAAGTTCAAAGCCAGCTTGGGCTACGTAGTGAATTTGAGGCCAGCCTGGGATACTAGCAAGACACTTTCTCAAAAAACAAAAATTAATTAATTAAAAAAAGTGAAACCAGATGAACTCAATTGGAATTCACTAAAGCAATCTTCAGGTCAGTTCATAGTAATCAGTTCATTAGCTAAAAGGTCTACTACTCAAAAGAAGTTTTCAGACTTATTCTCCTTTCTTTTTCTCCAGGAAGAGAAATCTATGCACTAAAAAGTTTTCCAACAAGATTCTGCTGTATAAAGAAAACCTTATGGATGAAGAAGCTCATGTCACTTTTCTTTTATCCCATTAACATTTTTAGCACTGGGAAGGGGCTGATGCTTTACTCTGCACTACTGTATTTCTCAAATTTGAATATTCCATGACACAAGAAAGTTATATGAAATTCAAATATCAGTCAGTGTTCATAAATACCATTTGATTTCACTCATTTACATGGCTTATTCACAGGGTTTATTACATGGCTGTTTTCACATTACACTGGCCAAGTTGTAGTTGCAACAAAGACTTTAACAAGGCCTGAAAAGCCTAAAATGTTACCTGGTCTATTACCAAACACTTACCAACCCCTGTCCCAACACATAAAACAGATCAGAGGTACCCAATAAATATTTGTTGACTTATTAGCTCATTAAGCCATGTTGACTACCAACCATCTGAAGTACACCTTGAGGATAACAATAAATACTTTCAAATATGTCTAAAACCCTATGGTGTGGTGTATGCCAAAGGGTAATAGATTTGTTGCTGAGCTACTAGTGTTAGCTTTAATGTAAATCAAAAAAGTTCCAGCTTAGGCCGGGTGTGGTGGCGCACACCTGTAATCCCAGCGGCTCGGGAGGCGGAGGCA
This sequence comes from Pedetes capensis, assembly GCA_007922755.1. NCBI lineage: Eukaryota > Metazoa > Chordata > Mammalia > Rodentia > Pedetidae > Pedetes > Pedetes capensis. The sequence continues at coordinate 63,364 of VMDO01001015.1, forward strand.
GGAGGATCACAAGTTTGAGACCAGAGGTGTTGGGGATTTTTAAAATTATATTTCCCAGCTAGGGTCCCTCATAACAGCCTGAGGGGCTGACCCCTAGTTGACCCCAGGGCTCATCTCACTCACTCAAAACGACCCCTCCCATCGAGTGAGCAAAGATGGCCCCCCGCCAGCTTGACCAGCCTTAACCACCTTAATTTTGATTGGCTCTCCTCACCACCTCTCAGGTAATAACTGTCTCTACTTGGCAGTTATGTCTGTTTGCCCACTGTACCAGCCAGCTGCGTGCCCTGATTGGCTGAACCCCACCATGTGACCTCTCCAGGACCCTATAAAAGCAGGGCTCCTAGACCCCATCTTCACCCTATGATCCCTGTAGCACCACTGATCCTCACCTCTCTGACCGTCTCCTGAACCTCATCTCCTGGACCAGCGCTCCCTACTCCAGCAAGACCATCTAGCAAGCCGGCGAGTTCAAGCCCAGGGGCCCCGAAAAGCCCAAGGCATCTAGCAAGCCACAAAGAGCCTCCCAACTCCTCCCATCCTTGGGAAGGAGGGGGGTAAAGAAGGTGAGCCGCGAGCGTCAAGACCACCGGACCTCAACTGAACACAAGCAGCTGTGGCTGTGCCTTTAAGGCTGAGCTGTACCAGCACTTAGCCTGCAGCATTCTATGCTGCAGGCCTAGAGCCAGCACTTAAAGGGATAGAGCCTTGCTCTACAGGGACTGCTTGCTCCTTGCTCTCCATCAGGGGAGCATCCCAATAAACCTTCCCTGTCCTTCTCCAACCATCTGAAGGTCTCCCGAGGTCCTTCTTTCCCAACATCGGCCACGTTATTATGTTGAGGGTTTGGCCCTAACTTTAGCCGGGCTAGAGCTAAAACCCCAACACAGAGGCAGTCTGTGTAACTTAGCGAGACCCTGTCTCAAAAAAGTAAAAAAAATGGGCTGAGGTACAGCTCAGTGGTCCAGCACTTGCAGAGCATGCAGGTGCGAGGCCCCAGGTTCAACCCCCAGTACCGAAAAAAAAAAAAAAAAAAAGTTCCAGCTTCAACTTTTAATACCCAATCCAAGTTACATTTTCACAAATCTGAATTCATTCCCTTCTTTCCTGCTGTATTCTCTGAACTTGCAGTAATGTTTGCAGCAGTGTGCCCTGATTCCCTAGTTTGTTGAGAGTCATCCTCCACCACAGAAGTGAGGCTCTGGACCGCAGAAGCAGGGGCTCCACTCTCAAGTATACTATTAGAGAAGCAGAGTGGTTAATACTTAGGATCTAATCTTTGTGCCCTGCTTTCCTCAGCCATAATGTGGGAATAAGAATAGCTCCTATCTTATAGTGCTATGGGTATTAAATGCACTTGTACATATAAGCCTGCATCCATACCACCCTGGCAGATGATCTCATCTGATCTGGAAAGCTAAGCAATGTCAGGCCTGGCTAGTACTTGGATGGGAGACCATCTGGGAATACTAGGAGTTGTAGGCCTGGGAGAAGGACCCAGTAGCCCACTCCTGAAACAATGAGCCATGGAAAACCCCATGAGTAGCAGAGAAATACTGACATAGCTGGGCATGGCACAGTGTCCAGTAGTGTTTCACTCTGTTGTACACAGGGTCTCTACTAGTGGGACCCAATTCCTCAGCACCTAACAACAACAGTACATATAAAATGATTAGAACAATGCTTGACAGAGTATAAAATAAAAATAAACATTTGTTATGATTATGTATCCTTTTTATATCTTTGTGAATCCACCAGATCTGGCAAAGTGCCTTGCATACATGGAGTTCAGTCATCCTACCAAAATCCACCGAATGCTTGTTGAGTGCCAAATACTCTGCTAGACTTAAGAGATAAAAGAGAACATAAAAGGAAGGAGTTGAAATCTATGATTTGCCAATTTTCATCTATTGACTGAGCCCTTTTAAGTGTGTCAAGCAATTTTCTTGTGTTTTGCCCTGAGTTTTACATATAAATTTCCTGAGTGCAAATGAAACCATTTTTAAGCAATCCTGCCAGTGGAGGGAGCAAAGCAATAAATAATATATCACATGTACATCAAAAAAATTTAAACTTCATTTTGGAATATACCAAATCATTTTGTCAAGATTTGAATTCCTAACTAATCTTTCATGCAAGCAGTATTAAAATCCATGCATAACCAGAAAGAAATACAGCAGATATTTGCCTCAAAAGGGAAGAGGAAAAAAGAGGACAGAAAAACATTAAAATAAATAATGAACACATTTTCCTTTTAGTTATAACCTATCTGTTGCTGTTAGGTGGCGTGGAGTAGGGTCAACCCATAGAGACCCTGTGTACAACCCCTAGGGACCCTCATAGGGTTTTCAATGGCTGATTGTTTCAGGATCCCTTCGGGAGTGCATTGCCATGTTCTTCTCCCATTTTCTGAGGCGCTGGGGAATGAACAGAGGGCCTCAAAGACTGCAGAGTGGTGCTCTGAGCTAAACCAACTGAGCTAAACCTCAGCCCATAACACAGCCGTAGTCTTTTAAAAAAATGTAAGAGTCAGGAGGGTAGCACACGCCTGTACTCCTAGGTACTCAGAATCCCAGTCACTGAGGCCGCAGAATCTGTTCCACTTCGGAGTTTGGGAGTTATTTCACTAGTCTCACCAAAAAAAAAAAAAAAAAAAAATGGAAAGAAGAAAAGAAATTATATGTGTGTGTGTGTGTGTGTGTGTGTGTGTGTACTGTTGTTAGGCACCGCGGAGTCGGGTCCGACTCGTAGAGACCATATATAACAAAGAAGGAAACGCTCCCGACACCGAGCCACGCTCAGCGCTGCCAACGCTTCTCTGCTATTCATAGGCTTCTTCCTTGCAGACTGCCCAGGAGCGCACCGCCAGGTCCTGCGTCCGTCTGCGCAGTGCTGGGGACCGAACCCAGGCCGCAAGGCATACAGGGCGGCGCGCTCCCCACCGAGCCACGCCCCAGCCAGTGCTTGGGAACCACACCGACTGCTCCTCCGAGTGCGGACAGGGGACCCCGCCTGCCGGAGCACCGCCCGCGAGGCCCGGGCAGGGCGGCCCGGCTCCGAGTCCCGCCCCCCTCCCCCGTACCGTGTTGGAGAAGGAGAGCCCCGCGTCGCACCGCTGCACCCGCAGGAGCATCTGGTTGCCGTCGTCCAAGAAGTTGTTGACCTCGAGGCAGCTGTACACTAGCGGCTGCTCCCCGAGGTCCGACAGCAGCCCGAAGTAGTTCTGCGTGGTGGTGAAGATGAAGAGCTTCCTCACGTCCCAGGGCCCGCCCGCCATGACCTCCAAGCTGGGAGAGGACTGCGGGCTGGCGAGCGGGCGGGAAAAGCGAAAGAACGCGGAACCGCTGGAGCCGAGCGCTAGGAAGAGCAGGACGCCGAGTTACCCCGGCCGTCCCGGGACGCTCGGTTTCGCCGTTGCCCGGGCGGTCGCTATGGCGACCAAGAGCCGCGGCGGCGCCACGGTCGGCGCACAGATGACGTCGTGGCGCCGGGCACGGGCACGCGCGCGGCGCTCTTTGGGGGGGACGATCGATCAACTCGGAGCTCTTCAGCGGATCCTCTAGGTCATGGATGGCAGGAGGTTCAGGCAAGTTTGCATTAACTGAAAGTCCTGTGTGTTTTTTTTCTGTTTAATTCTTCCTTCTGATCGCATATAACGCGTAATCAGAAGAGATGCAGCCGGGCTTCCAGTGCAGCAACGTGACCTGTATTTCAGAAAACTGTGGTGCTCTGCTCTCTCCACGTGGACTCAATGTTAGCGTCAGATTTCCTCATCTGGAAAGTGTGGAAATCCAATCTCACAACTGAGGTCATAGTGTGAATTTTAAGAGATTACCACTTAAAAACAACTTTTTAGAAAGGCTTAGAATAGAAGTTTCAGTGTTAATTTACTTTCTCAGTCTCCCTCTGCTCTTTTGTGTACTGGTGAATATCCCACTATCCTGATTTTTTTATTTTATTAATTTCAGGAAAATTTAACAATCATTGTCCTAACACGACATGTTTGTAAAATAACCAAAATATACATTTGTTGGCTTATTTAATAACAAACCCAAGCAAATAATGAGGAAATACAGAAAAGAAGACGACCTTCTTCATTTTCCTCACCATGGCATCACTAAACTACTAAACTGCTAGTCATTAATCCCAACATTCATCAGAGACTCTCCCATTCAATAATTCTCATCCAAAAATAGTTACTACTTGCTACTATATGCTAACTGCTGAGCCAGGCAGTGGGAACTCAGCCCACTGCCCTTACAGAGTCTTGGGCTCGCTAGTCTTGCATTACCTCAGCACTGATTTCAGCTGTAATCCTAGGGAACATATACATACACACATTTTTTATTTGCATTCAATAATCACAGATTTCTCCTAAAGCTATTCTTTTAGAATCAGAAATAGGGTCTTTTTACTTGCTGAGCACCTTTAGATTTGAGAGGGGGAAGTAAAGGAAGCTAAACTGCTTTCAATGATAAAGGTAAATGGATGTAAATTCTTATAAAATAGTCAAGAGGTCGGAGATGGGAGCCTGGCCATTGGATGGGGAAAAATCCAAACAATGAGGTGGCATGCCAGCCACCTGTTAGAGAAAAATACAAATGGGAACCCAAGGTCATGGGGTAGCCAAAAACAGATTTTGAAAATAAAAATGGCTGATATGGATACAAGAGGTATTTACTCTGCAGTAGGCATTATGACCCTTCCCATAGTCTTCAGGAAAGTCTCCATTACCCATGTGTACTTGGTCAGGGTGAGGTGCTTTGGTAGAAATGTGTGAAATGGCTAACTTTGCTTCCATAGCAATGTGGTAAATAAAAAGCCAATGCATGTAGGAACATGTCTAGAAAGCAAGTAAGATTATAAGAATATCACCCTCCCCAAAATTCTTAGAACTCTTTAGTAGGCTTTGGACTTCCACAAGATACAAAACTTGAGTGTGTGAATCAAGTTTAACTACGATGTCAAGAAACATGAAAGCTCCACTTGACATTTAAACATAGGAGTACTTATGAAATTTAAAGTAAAGAAGAATCTCAGAGATTAAATAGCTTACATAAGACCACAGAAATGGTAAGTGGTAGAAGTAAAGATTCATACCAAAATCCAATTCCAAACTAATCTCTATATATTATATCACAGTGGTAATACTAGATCCCCACCAAAATCCATTTTTCCCTTCAATAACAAAGAAATGGCTACTAATTAGGTGTGGCCATTCTAACAAATGTGAGAAGTGATGTATGCCAGTTTTAGGGCAAAGATTTAAAGAAATGAGTATACCTTTACTCTCTGACAATTTTGTTGTTAGATGCCATTGAGTTGGATCCAACTCATAGTGACCCTACCACCCAACCCTATGTACAAGCATGGAGTACTACCTAATACTGTGCCATGCATGTGATTTTTATATTTCAGCCCATTGTTACAGACACTATGTTTCTTCTCATTTTGAGTCATGCCACATCAGCAACTGGAGGTCCCAGGGGCTTTACTCCATTCCTGTCATTAAGGCTGATTTTACTTTGAGGAAACCAGTCATCTTTTGAATTCCTTCCTGCCTGAGGGGCTCATTTTCTTGCACTGTGTTAGACAGTGCTTCTATGCTATTCATAGGGCTTTCAATGGCTACTTGTTTCAGTAGTGGGCTGCCAATTCCTTCTCCCTAGTCTGTTTTGGTCTAGAAGCTCAGCTGAAACCGTCCACCACAGGTAACCTTGCTGGTATCTGATATATCAGTGGCATAGTTTTCAGGGTCACAGCAACACATGAGCTCCCACAGCACAGCAAGTTGACAGACTGGTGGGGGATTTGCCAACTAGATGCAGATAACAATAAAGCAATAGGGATGGCAAAACCACAAAGGAGTAAGACCCTGGGCTCCTTAAACACAGTGTGTAGTAATATCAGCAATTATGAAGCAAGAAATAACCTTTGTTGAGTTTGATCATTTTACGTTAAACATCTGAGTCTAAACCAGGTGTGGTGATGTATGCCTGTAATTCCAGCAACTCAGGAGGCACAGGTAGGAGGATCATGAGTTTGAGGCAAGAGGCAGCCTGTGTATTTAGTAAGACCCTGACTCAAAATTAAAAGAAAAAAAAACTTAAATGGACTGGGGATAGACCAGTAGAGCACTTATGAAGTATGTGCAGGGCCCTGTTTTCAAACCCTAAGTACCACACACACAAAAAAGTGAGTCTTCTTATATTAAATTAGGTTACTTTTACCAGAAAAAGTGAGTACAATATTGTTGCTGTTGTTAAGTGCCATCGAGTCGAGTTCAACTCATAGCGACCCTCATAGGGTTTTCAATGGCTGACTGTTTCCAGATTGCCTTGGGAGTGGGTTGCCACTTCCTTCTCCCCATTTTACAGTGCTGGGAATCAAACTTGGGACCTCAGAGACTGCAGAGCAGCGCTCTACCAACTGAGCTAAATCCCAGCCCTGAGTACAATATAGGACTGCTTTTAGTTATAGGACATTGTCTTCTTGGCTGGCAGGTGGCAGGAAAACAGATAATGTGAACTGGATAACAAGGAACAAAATCCTATGCTAAGATTTCCCAATTTTGTTCTATACAAACATTTCTCAAAATTTTGATATTAGGATTTCTTTTAAAAAGAATTATTGAAGACTACAAAAAGATTTTGTCTATATGTTGTTTCTGTCAACATTTAGTGTATTAGAAATTAAAATAAAAAATCTCAAAATATTTATTAATCTGTTTAAAAATAAGAAAAGCCCATTATTAATTAAACATTATATTTTTATGAAAATGATTCTATTTTCCAAATAAATTTAGTAAGAAGGGTAGAGGTTTAGATGTCTGCTAGTCTCTTTCAAGTAGTGTCAGTTGTTTTTCTTGAACTGAGAGGCTCATTTCATTCATTTTTGAGGAAAACATGTCAAATATCCAAATCTGACTTACTATAGTTTGTCTTTCTTTCTTGCAAAAAACGGTCTTCCATGAAAACGTGCAGGTAGCTTAGATCACGACCCAATCACATGGGTTCTTTTCCTGGAGGCAACCATTATGCTTCATAGCAGCATATGTGCTTTATGTATTCATTTCATCATTCAGAATACTGAAATGCCTTAGACTCAAGGTTTGACACTTAATACAATTAATAAATTTCACTCCTCTATCAGAGGCATTCTTCAGGAACAATCCCCAGTATAAGGGAATCATTTCCAGTGAGTTCATAGAGGTGAATAAACAATTGCCACAACAGTTCGGTGCCTCAGCCTTTATTTGTACCAAGATACCATCAGTTTTGCCACTGTATTAGTTTTCCACTCCTGCATAACAAACTACTGGAAACACTATTAGTAACTCAAACATCATTCACTTATTAGCTAATAGTCTTAGCCAGGTACTGTGTTGTTAAGTCTCACAAGGTGTAAATCAAATTGTTGGCTGCCCTGCATTCTCATCTGGAGCTTGGGATCCTCCCCTGCATGCAAACAGTTGGTGCAGAATAAACCACTTGCAGTTGCAAGACTGAGGTCCTGCTTCCTTCCTGGTTTTCTGCTGGGGCCACCCACATTCTTTGCCTCTGTCTTCAGAGCCAACACTACAGAACCTTCTCATACATCAAATTTCCCTTTTGCTTCAAATCTTTCATAACAGGAAGAACCCAGTTCCTTTTAAGGGTTCACCTGATGAAATCAGGCCCAAAGGATCATCTCCTTTTTGATTAACCCAAATTCAACCTATTAATAAATGCAGCATGACCATGGTACCCCATCATAGTGTCAGGTTTCTCTCATACTCATGGTTAGGGGGTTATCCACTGTGTGTGTGCCAAGGAGCAGGAACCTTGGGGCCATCTTGGAATTTGCCTACGACATCCATCATTATTTTCACACCTTCAATGGACATAGCAAGCCCAGCATGCAGGTGGCACATTGTGGGACTACTTAACCTCCATAATTGTGTGAGTAAATTCTCACTTAAAAGTCATATATATATCCTTTTGGTTCTTTTGCTCTGGAGGACCCTAACACCAATTTTTCATATCAAGGCAATAATGAACTCTTATTCTTAGACACATGGTGTAGCTGCATGTGAAAAATGCCATTCAGAACCTTTTCTTCAGACTACAGAAGCCAAACATGGTTTTTATAGATTTAAACCATAGAATAATGAAATAAATACTTGCTATGATCTGATTGTTTATGTCCTCTCAAATCCCCAAATGTGACAATATCAAAAAGTAGGGCATTAGAAGGTGATTAGCTCACTAGGGCAGGGATTCTAAAAGAGGCCCAGAGGATCCTGTTTGCCCCTTCTGTTGTATGGGGACAAAAAGAAAGAACCGTCTGTGGGGAGCAGGTCCTTACCAGAGACAATCTTGAGCTTAGACTTCCCAGCTTCCATAACTGTGAGCAATAAAGTTTTATTGTTTATAAATCATCCAGTCAGCCAGGCATGGTGGCACATGCCTAACCCCAGGACTTGCGAGGCTAAGGAGGGGAATCAACATGAGTTCAAGGCCAGCCTGGTCTGCATAGTGAGTTCCAGGCCTGGGTTATACAGCGAAACCTTGTATCAAAAATAAATAAATAAATACAAATAAATAAAAATAAAGTAAATTACCCAGTCTCAGATATTTTGTTATAGCAAACCAAACAGACTAAGACAGTGCTCTGATGTGAAATGTTAATGCTTTGATTCAAATATTTGAATATGTTTATCCCTACACATTTTTTTTCTTTGTCTATAGCCATACCACCCTGGCATCCAAGCCTGTCTGATCTCGGAAGCCAAGCATGACTGGGCCTTGGTTAGTCCTTGGGTAGGAGACTGCCTGGAAGTACCAGGTGCTATAGACTTGGGAAAAGGAACCAGCAGCCTCCTCCTGAAAAAATCAGCCATTGAAAAGCCTATGAATAACAGAGAAACATTGACAATAGTGCCAGGTGTGGCACAGTGTCTACAGTCATACCACCTAGGCATCCAGTCTTGTCAAATCTCAGAAGCTAAGCAGGGTTGGGACTGCTCAGTACTTGGATGGGAGACCACCTGGGAATACTGGATGCTGTAAGCTTGGGAGAAGGACCTGGCAGTCCACTCCCAAAATAATCAGCCATCAAAAACTCTATAAACAGCAGAGAAGCTCTGACAATAGTGCCAGGCAGTGTTTTGTTCTGTTGTACATAGGATCAGTATTAGTTGGACCCAACCCAATGGCACCTGACAACAACAGCTCACTTTTTTTAGGTCTCTGTAGCAAAGGGATTCTATTTCTTCTGTTTGCCTAAGTCATTGAATAGTTAATACCATTACTTCTGGGTTTAATAGGAAACTAATTTTTCCTACAGGCTGAGGTTTAGCTCATTTGGTAGAGTGCTGCTCTGCACTTGCTAAGGACCCAGATTCAATCCCCACCACCGCAAAAATGGGAGAAGGACATGACAATCCACTCCCCACGCAATCTCGAAACAGCCATTGAAAACCCCATGAGAGTTGCCTGACTCCACAGCACCTAACAATAATTTTTCCTACAGTCAACTGCACTTAAAAGATATTTGCAGACAGACAGGAGATGTGCACACAAGTATTTACTGGTTTGTATCAGCTGAAGGTAATTTTTTTTTTCAGTACTAGGGGTTGAATCCAGGGCCTGGACCACTGAGCTGCACCCCCAGCCCATTTTGTAGATTTTATTATTTTCTGAGACAGGGTCTCGCTAAGTTACACTGACTGTCTCTGGTCTTGAACTTGCGATCCTCCTGCCTCCACCTCCCCAGCCGCTGGGATTACAGGCGTGCGCCACCACGCCCGGCTAGCTAAAGGTAATTTTTATGTCTGTGCTACTACTACCCTCTCCCTCAGATAATCCTGGACATGATTAAAGAGAAAGAAGAGGATTTCCTCCTATCTCTACTAGCAAAGACAACCAGAAACAAACATGAGAAGAATACAAAGTCAAGGTATAGAGTTCCTTGCGGGTAGGTCTGTTTCCTTATGAGAAAATACAGACAGTATGGTTGATTCTTCTGTCAGATATTAAATATTATTTATTTGAATGCTAGTGCTTCATTACATTTAGAAATTGAATATCAGAGGAAATCTTGAATACATTTGATGGGAAGGATCGCAGGAGGTATGACAGAGACTATTCTAAAGTCGTTCTCTTAAAAAGACCAGTCTTTGGAGAAGTATGGCAAATAGCAACAGCAGCAAGAACAAAACAGTACAGCTCCATGATTGTGTAGACTCCTTGGCAAAAACTTTTCAGGTTTCTTGATCTTTGGTTATAATTAGCTTATATAAGTGTTCTTAAATTGTCATTTTGTTTTTCAATGCCAGGGGTATTGAACCCAGGGCCTCCCCCTTGCTAGGCAAGTTCACCACTGAGCTTCACACCCAGCCCTTTTTTTATTTTTTATTTTGAGACATGGTCTCTCTAAATTGCACAGGCTGCCTCTGGCCTCATTATCCTCCTGCCTCAGCCCTCCAAAGACCTGAGAATACAGGTGTGCACCACAGTGCCTGGCACTTTTTTTTTCTTTTTGACAATACATCTAATGGGTATTGAGGGGAAATAGGCCGTATGGCAAAGCAGGCACTGGCTTTTAATGTTTTTGCACATCACTCATTCACATTTTATTGGTCAATCAAGTCACATGGTCACATCTAACTGCAACTGGACACATAAGTTCAACCATACCTTCTGTACGAAATGAGAGAGAGCTATAAGATATTGGAGAACAGTCCTAATTACTACCACACCTTCTAATGTCCTTCAAATTAGGAAAAAGACTGCTTGGACTAAGTGAAAAAAGTTGTGTTCTTTCCTTTTCCTCTGCCCTGTACCCAATAATGTTCCAGACAGCTGCTCTAATGACAAAGAACAGCACCCACAAATGATTCTTGACAGGTAGTATGAACAAACAAGAAAGTTCTGTTTTCTTAAACAACTGACCTATTGGCTGCTTTGCTGCTCTGGCTGAAACCAACCTGTCCAAACTGTTGGTATTTGCAGTTCAGCCACAGTGTCCCCCCACCCCATTGTGTTACACCTGGGCAACTTGGCTAATTTACATGACCTACCAGGCCTTATGGGCTGGGATTTAGCTCAGTTGGTAGAGCACTGCGCTGCAGTCTCTGAGGTCGCGAGTTCAATTCCCAGCACCGCAAAAATGGGAGAAGGACCTGGCAATCCACTCCCCAGGCAATCCCAAAAACAGTTAGCCATTGAAAACCCTATGAGGGTCGCTATGAGTAGGATACCGACTTGACGACACCTAACAAAACAAAACAAACCAGGCCTTATAGACTTGGTAGCTGATAAAGCTGCCTTACATAATGCTGTCCTAATGAAGTTTTGTGGACCTTTACGAAATTATATAGTGATTACTTACTGATAAAGACATTGCTTTTAATTTTTCTTGGATGATAATGAAATATGCTAGCAAAACTGCTACGTTAAAATCCTTAATACAAAGTTTCAAAACATTAATAGCCACTCTTTTCCTTTATGATGCTAATTATACTTTTAGATGCTTCAATGCTTCTTTCAGTACTGTGTGCATGATCTAGCTTCTTTTATTTGCAGGAAACAGTCTTGCTTTTACTTAAAACTGAATGCCCTTTAAAAATACATACCCACTGATGTAAAGTGCTGAAGCTTTTTTACACCATGGCAACTATTAATAAAAATGTTCACATAAGTGGTTATTTTGAGTCTATTTCTATTTCCACTTTTATTTATATAAAATGATTGTTGAATAACATGCAATTAAACCAGAGCATTTGGTTTCACAGCCTACTATCTTTTTTGGATAAATTCTGTGATAAAATAACTGACATCACTGCCTGTTGCTATGAAAATAGAACATCAAGAAATTGTCAGTGTCAACTTACTCAGCAGAGTAGCTCAGGATAAATTTAAAAGAAAAGAGGCCAAGTTACAATTTCCATTTTCAAGCATTGGCTTGTCACCTTTAATTCATAATGGTATGTAATCAAATCTGAAACATGAGGTTTTACACCATTAAGAAACATATTTGCTGAGTCTGCTGGAAGTCATTTCTATCATGTGTTCAGTGTTCTTGTCAGGAATGGGGCTGTGAAGTCAATGAAGACACATTTGGAGGAAGTTTTCATTAGAAAGAGGAGAGAGATATAAGATCTCCAAGTGATGTGCAGTCTTTCCCATCAGGTTCAAATGTGATTCCTCAAAGTTCAGCAACTTATAAACTAAAAAATAAGTCTTCTGAACTTCCTGCTGGGGAAAATCTTTAAGACTTAAATGATCAGTCTTTTTTAGTCCAGGCACAATATAATTCTCTTCAAAAGTAATGCTTTCTGGTATATTTGCTTTTAGATCCATATTCCAAGTGTCATATTCTAGTTCTTTCCTATATATAACTCTGAAGATGTATTTATCTGCTGCTTCATATGCATGTCCTCCTCTCTCAACTTGATATTTATCTTGATGCTAACTGAAACAGGTTTGGATGGTAAGGTTAAAACCCTTAGCCTGGTTCTTGCCGAAAGATTCTGTCATTTTTTATTCAAACTGAGAGATTGTTTCATGTCTTCGTCACTTAAAACCTCTTTTCAGTCTTCTCTTTTATACTTAGAGTCTGGGAGCCATCACAGTCTTTAGCACTGAAAGGTCTTTGATCTCTAGAATATTTTAGTACCCTTCTATTCTTTTTAGAAAACCAGCCCATTCTCATCTGAGCTCACCTCTTTTTTTGTAATGTCTTGCTAAAGATATATAACTGTAACCACACACACTATCTCTCTGCCTCCAACTACTTTTAATAGAATTAGAATCCCACTATGTTCAAGGTCCACCTTCTACTTCTCACGGAAGACAGTGTCATTGAATATTTTACCAAGGCACACTCAGGCTCTCCAGCTAACCGACCTGCTAATCTTTTCCCTGCTCCCTCATGCATAACTACTATTTCCACAAGACATATTTTAAGTTTCTATATGATTGCATCTTTCTTCCAAGTACCAACATCGATATTCATGTAGTAAGTCATTATTTCTATTTAACAAGTATTTCTGGCTTTCTTCTTTCTTGGTCCATAATACGATTGCACTTCTCTTTTTAATGATATGTATGATGATGTACTTTGATCTTTGAATCGTACATAGAAACAATATATCACATGTGCATACATAGAGAAATTCAAATATTTTTGGTTTTATTTTGTTGTGTTTTGTCTTGTTTGTTTGTTTGAGACAGGACTTCACTGTGTAGCCCAGGACAGCCTTGAACTCCCTATGAAGTCCACACTAGCCTAGAACTTGGCGATTCTCTTGCCTTAACCTTCAGAGTACTGACACTACAGGCATGTACCATCATGCCCAGCTCAGTAAATTCAGATTTTCCCTCTCAAGTTTTCATAATTTTACTCTGTGAAATAAACCGACAATGGACATTAATAGGAAAAAGCATACAAATTTATTAACATGGAAACCTGGGATCTAAATGCATAGCATGGAGACTCACAGAAATTGCTAGCTGGTTGAAGCTTAAATACCATTTTGAGCTACAGAAAGAAATAGGGATTTGAGGCTGCTGGGAAAAGATGATGGTACAAATTATGAAGGTATTAGGATAGAAAAATGCACCAATCAGTGGTGGTCATATTATGCAAATAAAGTTTCAAACGTAATAGCCTTAGGAAGAATATGTGACATCCCCTGAAATTGCTAGGTGGGTCCAGATAAGGCAAGAAAAGAGGAAGACTCAGACAAAGACTGTTGGCAGCCTCTGTGTACTTCTGTAACAAATGCAAATCTCCCCCCCACCCCCACCCCCGCAAAAGGACAGTTTTCAGAGCTATTCCTGTATCTGCACCCCCTCTCAAAATATATGAGAGAACTGTATTTGGGGGATGGCTTATTATGATCTCCCTAAAAAGAAACCTTCAAAGCCAATGTTCTTTCTCATTGCCATGTAAAAAAACCAGATAAAGTTCTTAGCAGCCTAGTTTGTTGCTTAGCTATAATAAATAGAATCTCCTCAACGGCCTACCATAGAAAAGAAACACATTTTGGATATATGTGCTGTGATATGAATGTTTTCCCCCCAAATGCATGTGTTGGAAACTTAACCCCCAATGCAACAGTGTTGGGAGCTGGGAACTAATAAAATGCCACTGGGTCATTAGGATGCAGCCCTTGTGAACAGATTAACACTGTTAGCAACTCTATCACTGAAGTAGGTTAGTTATCTCAAGGGTGGGTTTGTTTTTTTTGTTTTTTGTTTTTTGTTTTTTTTAAGAAAAGTAAGTTCAGTCTACTCTTGCTCTCTTTCCCTTTTGTGTGTGCCCTCCTGCCCTTCTGCTTTCCCCCATGTCAATGCGGCATGAAGGCTCCCATCAGATGAGAGGCTTAGATGTACTAGCCTCGAAAGCTGCAAGAAACAACTCTCTTTCTAAATTATCCTCTCTCTGGTATTCTGTTATAGCAGCCATAAGGGACCAAAACAATAGGATATTGAGATTTTGGTGTGGTTTGTTGTTATAATTTAGCCTAGTGCTGACAGATACAGGCAAAGTATGTCAAACTTTACAATTTTGAAAACCACAAAATTTCAGTGGCTTAACCTGTGAGTTTTATTTTTCCCTCATTTGACAGTTTGGTGAAGTAGGATATTTGTCAGACAGTCTGCCATGTGATGAGTCAGGATTCTTCCCCTTCCATTTTTGGCTCCCTTTGCTGCTAACACTATGGAATTCTGTCCGGAGTTACTTGAATCTAGTTGACTGACTGGTAAAATCTCTGAGGCAAGAAATTTGTAAAGCAATTCCTGACTTCAAGGGAGGACGGGAAAGGGAATCTCACTTTATATCCTGGAATAAGAAAGAATGCTATTCAACACAACACTAACAAACATGGTGCTTCACTGAGTGGACCTGACAGTGGCTTGCTGTTAAGGGGATGTAGGGCAGGCTTCTTGAGCGTGCCTCCTGTTGGGTCTCACAAGGCCTCATGCTTAGAAAGCCCTACACTTGCTCTGCTCTCACAAGGCAGTAATTTTTGAACAGGGGTCTCTCCATTATACTTCTACTCTGAGTCTCACAAATTATGCAGTTGGTTCTTAGTGTGAGTCTTAACAGGAGGATGTGCAGACAGAAGCCCTAGCTCCATGTGGAGTATGGAAGGCTTCGGTACAGGTTGTCTAAGAAGTCTCTGGTTGCTTAGCCTGTAGAGAGATAATATCTTGAAAGAATTTTTCATGTTTTTCTTTTCTGCACATTCCTGTTCTTGCTCCTAATAGTCAATGTCACTTTTCTTGCCTCAAGGAGAATTATGACTAAAATCAAAAATGGAAAGAAATGAGATTGATTTAGTTTTTACTTTAAAAAATATACTAATGAAATCTCATAATAGCTTTTTAAAAGCCAAAACTTTTGATTCTCATAAGCCATCTTTTCTTTAGAGACAAGAAAACTCTTACAAACTTAAAAGGCTAGACCCTAAAAGAAGTGCACCACAGAGTTTATGCCATATAATTAAAGGTCATCCTAGCCAGGTGAGTTGCATAGGGCCAGAACTTGGAAGAAATCTCTGTGATGCAACAGATGAGGGAGTAGATGCCTGAAGATCACATGATTAAGAACAGAATTAGCCTAAGGAGACACTTAGCCCAATGTCAGTGCCAGTGATCAGAGCCAAGGCAGGTGCCAAGTAAATGGCAGATTACTTGCAGATCATTAACTGCTTCAGTAGCTGTCCTATAACTGTCCTTCAGAAACTGTCCGTGTGTCACCTGTGGATTTTCCAAAGAAGTGATGCCTAATGGTGGCCAGAAAATTTGCTGAATTGCATTCAGACTATCCTGTGTAGACAACCTTACGTGGAGTGGCTGGGCAAAATGGTTAAGATCCTGAAACTAATGATGCCATTTCTGATATTCAGAAAGCAGGTAGCAATATGGACAGAAAAGCCTCACTGCCAGGCTTTGGGTGAGGATGGAAAATAGGACAACTCACTTCCTTTTACGGGTCTTCTTCTTTAAGACTCCTCCCTGTGATTCTGTTGTGGTGGTGCTTGTTAGGTGCTGTGGAGTCCTGTCCGACTCATAGTGACCCTTACAGGGATTTCAATGGCTGATTGTTTTGGGATTGCCCCAGGAGTGGATTGCCCCATCCTGTGATTCCGTAGATAACTTTAAATAAACTCCCTGACTACATTAGCATTTATTTTTGTTTAGTATTCTCTGAAGACCCTAACTCATACATAATTCTATACTTCTTGTTAATTTTGATAGCACCATCACGTTTTTGTTTTTGTTTTTTTCCACAATCCAATGTTTTGCTATCCAGATAAAGTAGGTATTTCATCTTAGGGATAGAAAACATGAGTCACAGCACAGTTAAATGTTTTATCAAAATTATACTTGAAAAGGCAAATCCATCTGTCTGATGATTGTTTTCATTTTAAGAAAACTTTCTACTATGCCACCTTTCTCATGGTAATTTAAGAAGTATATTGTTTTGTTTGTTAGGTGCCTTTGAGTCGGTATCTGACTCATAGCGACCCTCATAGGGTTTTCAATGGCTATTTTTTCCGGGATTGCCTTGGGAGTGGATTGCCAGGTCCTTCTCCCATAAGAAGTACATAGTGTGACAAAAATGCAACACACAGAAATCAGGTGCCACAGTACATGCCTGGAATCCTAACAGCTGGGTAGGCTGAGGCAAGAGGATGGCAAGCTCAGGCCAGAGGCAACCTGTGCAACGTAATGAGACCCTGTCTAAAAGTAAAAATACAAAAGGGGTGGTGGGGTGACTCAGCAGTGGATCTCTCGTCTAGCATGTGAGAGGCCCTGGGTTCAACCCCCACAGAGACCAAAATTGTGAAAAACACTTTAAGAACATACATAGCACTGTCTGCAGCTCACTTGGTCTTCTCTACCACTTCATCTGGCCAGAGTTCTTTACTTCCAGTCACCAAACAGTACTGGCTGCCAACAGTTTGATTCTGTAAACTACTTTTTTTGTTCGGGGTATATATTCACGTATTTCAAGGTACATCAACTGTCCTGCTTAATACTGTTTTCTTCTTGAACATTTGTTCTTAGTCTTCCTGGGTAGGTTTCAGGTTGAAATTGCTCAGTCCCTGGGCCCTATCTAGGATCCAAAATCTAGAATTTTATAAAGTGTGACCTTTCCCAAAGATAGCCAATTTAGGTGATTCTCCTGACTTACTACTGTCGTCCTGTATTTCACTGCTTTCTAAATTTCATTTTCTTTTCTGTTCATGGGGACTTCTTAAACAATTTAAAAATGTTTAGATTTTTCAGGAAAACTGCAATTGATACTAAAGTTCCTATCATTCTCATATCCAGTTTCCCTGTTATTAATGTCTTACGTTCAGATAGTACATTTCTTACAGTTAATGAACCAATATTGATGTAGTAGTAGTAGTAGTAGTAGTAGTGGTAACTCAACTACAATTTTTTGTTTCTGTTTTTGAGTCAGGTTCTCACTAATATAGCCCAGGATGTCCCCAAACTCCCTGTCCTCCCACCTCAACCTCCCAAGTGCTGGAATTATAGGCATGCATCACTACTCCCAGCTTGTCCTTTATTTTTTGATAAGGAATGGCAAGGTTCTATAAGATGTGGCTTGAGAGGTATTGAGAGCATTTTCAGAAAATACAGTCTGCTACAGTGAGGTTTAAGCAGAAAGAATGGGTTCACTACCCAGTCTTTAAAAGGGACTATCCCCTTAAAACTGCTTTTTAAAAACCTATTTTTCTTTGCACTTCAAATAAAATTCAGTACAATTTCTTACTTCAGTAGGTGGTATCTGGGGCCTCCTCTGCTGGAGGATTGTACATGCCTTCCCTGCTGGCTTCAGGTGTCACTATGAGACATGAATAGGCGTAGGATGCCTCACTTCAGCAGCCAGCACAGTGTTCACCAAACTTGCCTTTGCCTCTGTCATGATGGTAAGCAATGTTCCTAATAAGTGACTGCTCCCTCAGTCTGGGTCGCTGAGTGAACCGCACTCACAAGGCAGCTACAGAGGATGTGATCTTGTTGTTGTTGTTGTTGTTGTTGTTGTTGTTGTTGTTAGGTGCCATCGAGTCGGTATCTGACTCATAGCGACCCTCATAGGGTTTTCAATGGCTGGGGATGTGATCTAGTACCCTGCTTTAGGACAGGGGGTAAGTGGCATGTGTTACACAGTTCTGCACCTCTCTAAAACACTGGGAGTTCTGATGTGCTTTACTGGAACATCAAAACAGAGAATCCTGACTTAACCTCTCGTTTCCACTGTTCTCAGAGTCAAATTTCTCTGGGCTGATGTGTATGGAAGTATTTCACAAAATTTTGATTTACAAGGTTGTTTGGGAAATCAACATTAATGTGTGGGAAAGAGAGCATTTGTATAGATCCAGGAAGACAATAGCATGTTGTATCCCAGAAATCCTTTCATGTCTGCTTGCTTGCTATTCTGGCAAATGGAAAAGATCCTATTTTAGAGAGGTGTTAGGAAAGAAAAATAAACTATGTACACAATATGCAAGTTAACATATCTTATGGCACTATTTTTAACCTGCCTTGCTACAAATATAACTATTTTTAAAGATCTTTTTCATGGCTTCATTCCATGATGCCCCAAAGCCAAAGGACATGTATATGACCAAAGTGCCAAATAGATGACAGAGCTACATCTCAGTCCTTTTGCCTATTTCCCTGAAGTATTATACCCACTGCCATTATAGGCGGCTATTCTGCAATTGTGAGGGTTTTATTTTTTAAACATCCTTTTATATAATAGGAGAAAGGATGAAGAAAGTTTCTTTCCAAAAGTTGCAGAGTATCTCCTTGGGATTTGAAACCAGAACATTTCGGCTTAAGGTAAAATACTTCTTTCCTTCTCATTACATTTAAAAAAAAAAAAAAAAATCTGGCACACGCCTGTAATCCCAGCGGCTCGGGAGGCAGAGACAGGAGAATCGCAAGTTCGAGACCAGATGCAGTCTGCGTAACTTAGCGAGACCCTGTCTCAAAAAGTAAAAAAATGGGCTGGGGGCGCAGCTCAGTGGTCCAGCACTTGCAAAGCATGCAGGTGCGAAGTCCTGGGTACAACCCCCAGTACCGCAAAAAAAAAAAAAAAAAAAAAAAAAAAAAAAAAAAAAAAAAAAAAAAAAAAAAAAAAAAATCTGCACAACAAAGAACCACAGTAGTCTGTCACAATTTGTTTTTCTGTTACAGGTACTTTTTGATGGAAATCATGGACTATGTGTTGGTGAGAAACAGAAAAAATTAAATAAGTAGGCATTTCTATCAGTAGAAAGGATATCACTGTGTTCCTTTTTATGAGCATAATGGGGATGATGAAGAGCTGACTTTGAGAATGAAGGTATGGAGGTGGCAGTAGGTACTGACCAGAGGCAATGAAGAGATGGATGAGTATGAGTCATCTACCCGACCCTGAAAATTGCCATCCATTCAGTATCACTGACCAGCATAGGTTATTAATCCAATTCTTTACCAGTAAAATTCCTTTAGGCAAGGAGGCAGAGGCAGCTTGTGTAACTTAGCAAAACTGTGTCTCAAGGCAAAAAATAAAGGGGCTGGAGGTGCAGCTCAGTGGAAGAGGACTTGCAAAGTATGTACAAGGCCCTGGGTTTAGCCCCCACTACCGCAAAAAAAAAATTTTTTTTCTTAGACTATGTATAGTTCCCCTTCCAGATCATCAGTTCCTTGAATTCAGGAGTCATGTCTGCCTTCTATATCCTTAAACCCAACACACTTCCTACTTTAAGTGATCATTAAATGTTATCTGAATAACAGATTGACTGAATGAGTACTATACATAAACCTAAACTTTTATGTATTTTTTTCAGAGAATTCTGTGGATGAAAGTAAGCTCCCATGCAGTTGTTGCATTCAGCTTAATCCCTAGAATCCCCAGGGGTGATCGGGTCTTCTTCCTTAGTTAATTCCATATGATCTAATGCTCTACGAACTAAGAGAAAATTATCTTCTCTATACTCTTACCCAATATATCATGGTGGACAAAGGACATGATAACCACAGTAGGAAAGAATGGAAGATAAGCAGTGGTCCTAGTCCGTAACTTATGCTGGTGTTCTGCTAGACAGGCTTGTGAAGATCCTTGCCCCTTGATTAGGCCCATTCCACTCTCTAAAAGGACATCCTTTAAAATTCTTCCTGTAGTTATTTGTCCTCATACTTTAGATTTTATTCTCTTTCTTTGTCATCCTTGAGAAAAGAGGCTGTTTAGCTTTTCCGGCTAATTTGTTGAAGAAGTAAGGATGGCTCTTTCTACTAGTGTTTTGTCATTATCACTCGTTTTATTTTTTGTTCTGGTTTGACTTGTACCTTTTACATAAAATTTATTGAGAAATAATAGTCATACAATTAAGGGCATCCATTTCTAAGGATACAGTTCAGTGAACTTTGATAAGCATATGTACCACCTCCTCAATCAAGACATAAACATTATCCAAAAAGTTCACTTGTACTTCTTTGCAGTCATTCTTCCCCCTCAATTCCACTCCCTTTTAGGCTTTAAGTGTCACTGATACGCTGTTACTATAGATAAGTTTTACATGTTCTAGAATTTCAGCAAATATCCAGCTAGAGTTAAAATTTCCACTTGTCCCATTAATATCACTGTATTGTTTAAATTGTTTGAATTGAAAATCAAATAAGAACCATACTGAAAATGATTGACACTGCAGGTTACAGCTCAGTGGTAGAGTGATTGCCTGGCATGCACAAGGCCCTAGGTTCAACCCTCAGCCTTGCAAAGAAAATGACTGATACATGCTTTAAGTCTTTTCTAAATTCCTTCTCTCTTCTCTCTTGGTAATAATTGTTGCAGAATCTGGGTCATTTATCCTGTGGATTTTCTGACAGTTTAGATTTTGTGTGTTTAACATATTCCCCTGTTCTCTCCTTTCTCTGTAGATAGTTCTATTTAGGGACTTGATCTTACTGATTTTTTTGGTCTCAGAAATTTTTAATTGGGTTGAAGGGTCACATATTTGAACATTATCTTAGATGTAAAAGGGAACTTATATATGTTAAACAGTGAAATTTATTGGTTCATATAACTGAAAATGTATGTATGTCATGGATTCTGGACTCATTACATAATCCTATCTTGGTTCTTTTGCCTTTCTATTTGATTCTGGTCTCTTCTGAGTTTTGGCTTCATTGCCAACACCTTAGGTTCAAGTACATCGGAAATAAATGGCTTAATTTTGTGTCATTAACTGTCACTGGGAGAAGGACCCGGCAACCCACTCCCAAAAATCAATCTGCCATTGAAAACCCTATGAACAGCAGAGAAGCACTGACAATAGTGTTTCACCTGTTATATGTAGGGTCGCTATGAGTCGGATACTGACTTGATGGCACCTAATAACAACTGTCATTGGCCTGGCTTGTGTCAAACATCCATCCTAAGTCAATTAATAGCACTAAGGAAATATGATATGCTGAATGGCTAGCTTAGGGTCCCACTGAGCAGTTAGTCTCACCAGAACCACAGGTACTCTTATTGAATTTAAAGAAACTTTTTAGTCTTCTCTCACAGTGGGTTTACAAAGGTGAGCTTATTTTACACACATATTTACTAATCACCTTTTACCAGATAATCTTTAGAAATGATGTTGTTGTTAGGTGCCGTCGAGTGGAGTCCAACTCATAGCGACCCTATGTACAGCAGATTGAAACACTTCTCCATTCTGTGCCAGGCACATGATCTTATTTATGATTAAGCCCACTGTTGCAGACACTGTGTCAATCCATCTGGTGGAGGGTTTTCCTTTTTCTCCTTGACCTGCCACTCTCCCAAACATGATGTCTTTCTTCAGGCATTGCTCTCTCCTAACTACATGTTCGAAATATGTAAGACAGAGTCTGGCCATTCTTGCTTCCAAGGAGCACCCTGGTTGCACTTCTTCTAGGACAGATATGTTGGTTCTTTTGGCAGTCCACGGTATACTCAATAGACGCACCATAATGCAAAAACATCAATTCTTCTCCTATCTTCCTTGTTCACTGTCCAGCTTTCACAACCATAAGATGCGACTGAAACGACAGCCATTATTTTTAATCATTTCCACTGAAGTGGAGATGGGCGTGACTACAGTATGTTTTGGGTAGTGAAATCCAGGGGGAGGCCCCTTAGAATTGTTTCCCAAATTCCTCTCTATTAAGGAGTGCACCTGCCTCTTATGTGAGCTCTGGAGAAATAAAAATAGTAGTGCCAGGCTTCAGCACTGGGGAATGTAAAGGTCGGGGACAGGGAAGAAGTGGGCATTGGGGCGTGGGGAGAGGTCGCAGGCCCGTGGGGAAAAACACGCGGGACGCGATAAGACTGGAGGCGATCGAGAACTCAAGGCGGAATTGAACAAGCCCGGGAGGAGACTCGGTCTACCTCATCAGGTTGTCTTCCACGCCGGTTGCTCGGCCTCGCTGGTTTCACAGGACGTCTCCCGGCGGTGGCCGGCAGGTCAGGGCGGGGTGCAGACTTCCGAGAAAGGGGGACCCCAGGACGCGCCCAGTTCGGCCAGCGGTCCCCAAACTCTACTTTCCCCCTCGCTGAAGTCGGAGGCCGCCCTGCGGGTCCTGGGCGGGGCTCCGCAGGGTCCCCCCCACCCCCCACCGCGAGCCGGCTCCGCGCCGCGTCACGTCCGGCCCCGGCAATCCGCATCCGGGTCAGGCCGAGTCCCTCGCTGTCCGCTGCGAGTGGAGGTGCCGCGCTGTCGGTGTTTCCCGTCAGCGAGCCCGAGCCGCGGCGTCCGCAGCTGAGGAGCTGCACCTGCCTCGGGCAGAGCCAGTCGCGGGGGCCTCGGGGAGGGCGGCGCGGGGCCGCGCGGGGCGAGCTGGCGGCTCGGCTTCCAGCTGTCGCTGAGCTCCGGGTGCCGAGGGGGCCTCCGGCGGGCAGCGACCCCCGTCCCCGGCCCCCTGCCGCCCTGCCGGGGAGGGCGGAAGATGCCCGTGAAGAAGAAGAGGAAGTCCTCCGGGGTGGCAGCGGCTGTGGCGGAGGACGGGGGCCTCAAGAAGTGTAAAATCTCCAGGTACGGCCTCCCCGCGCGGGCTGTCGTGGGGTCCCAGGTCCCAGCCCCCGGCCGCCAGCCAGAGCCGAGGCCCTGGCCCGGTGGGTGCAGCGCCGAGCCCTCCTCGCGCTCGTGTGCGTGCGTTTGTAGGGAGCTGAAGGAGTCACCCCACGTCCTGGGGCGCAGAGACAGGCGTGCATGTGTACATGCCGGCGCCTCCACGCTACTCCCTCGCCTTTCCTTCCCCTTCCCCCCAAAGCTAGGAGTGAGCTTAGCTCTCCAGAAAGGTCACTTCTAGAATGGTAGGATGTAGAGGAAGGAGCAGAGCTCGGAGGAACCCCCATGGCTCCCTTGCTGAGGATGGCAAGGAAGACTGCTGTAACTGACCTCCAGATTAGTGTGAGAAGCGACCTAACCTGGGCGATCCCGGCAGGACGCCCTTTGCAATCGCAGGATCCATTTTCGGGAAGCAGAGCGCCTCCACCTGTGCCAGTTCCTGTGTGAGGACTGGGCAGGGCCCTGCGCTTTGTGTGTAGCATTCGAGACGATGTGAACTGTCAATATAAATATTCGTCATTTGGGAGCTATTGTACTTTATTCTTTTGGAGAAAAAGAAGACAAAGCAGAACTCTTGGATCCCTTCGTAGCATACCATGCAGGCATCACTGAAACATTGTGTGCTGCAAAGAGTCATTCCAATGTAGGTGTGAAAAGTAGGCTTTTTGCCCCGATTCCTTTGGATGTCTTTGTGTCAGTGCTTGACACTTAAAAGTGCTAATTTCAGATGCTATGGTTAAGACAGTAGCCAGCATTATGAGGGAATTATAATAGACTTCTCCTTAAAGAGAGATGGACTGCCTAAAATGAGAGAGGGGCTTGTGTAGTCTACGTCTTCCATTTGGTAATTAGTTCAGGGGTTTTTTCCCCTTCATTAGTGTGTTTTGGCAAAGGAATCTAAGGAATATTTCTTGAGCTGTTAATGTGATACAGTTTTCTTATGATACTTAGTGTCTAACATTCTAATTTGACCTGGTTACTGTATTTCTTTAAAAGTCTACTTAAGATTGATAGGTGATATATGAACAACTCTTACATCATTTTGTTTTGAAATATTAAGTGTCAGAATACACTCTAAGCCTTTCTGAAATGTGTGTGTGTTGTACATAAATACAACTTCCAAGGAAATCAATAGCATAATCACAATAAAGATTGATACTTTCCCAGTCTTTCATTTAGACTTAGGGTAAACTTCTGTGTAGTCTTGAGATCTGGGTAATAATTTCAGTTGATGTTTTGGGGGTTTGATAACAAGCTAAGTAGCATTTGGGTTTTATTAGCCAGAAATTTTTATCTATAGACTACTGTTTCAAATTGCCAACACTTCACTTTTTTTCCTGTAATGGTGACTTTAAAAATAAAATACTTTCTTTAATTTGAATTGATGTAATTCTTGTTTAATTTAATTTTTCACTAAGAGTTGAAACCTGACTTAAAAAAATCTTAGCCATTTGTGTATTTTCTAAGTTATTGCAGATCCCAGCCCCCTGCTAGACTAATAAGTGGAGAGGAAGATTTCTCAAGAAAGAAGTGCCTGGCTTGGTTTTATGAGTATGCAGGTAATGAAATTGATATAAGAAGATATCAGTCATGTGCTCATAGAAAATTTTTTGTTTATTCATTTAGCAAATTATTTATTGCAGGACTGCTGTATTTTAGTGCTGTATGCTAGGATCAGGGTCAAGACTAGGAATTATGGGTTGGCTAAGAATTTGGTGCCATTTCAGGTTGATATTTCTTTAAGTGTATATCAGTCTCTATTTAGTAGGAGGAGAGAAACTCATTTATTGTTTGTGTAAACAAACAGGTTCACTTATTTATATCCATTGGCTAAAGTAGTGTTCTGGAAAACAAAAAGTATGTAAAACAGTTTTCAATATTCTCAAAAACACAAAATACATAAGATAGGACATTTTTCTATTCAACATTCTTTTTCAACTAGAAACTGACATTTTCTGAAACTTTGGGGAGACAGCAAAAGATTTAAACCTCATATATCGTTGCACAGGTGGCTGGGATTTAGCTCAGTTTGTAGAGTGCTGCGCTGCAGTCTCTGAAGTCCTGAGTTCAATTCCCAGCACTGCAAAAATGGGAGAAGGGCCTGGCAATCCACTCCCAAGGCAATCCCGAAACAGTCAGCCATTGAAAACCCTATGAGGGTCGCTATGAGTCGTATACCCACTCGATGGCACCTAACAACAACAACAATCCTTGCACAATGCGTTTTATCCTTTAATGGTTGGTATTTAGCCACCTTCTTCTACTACAAATGCAATAATAAGAAAAGAAATAGATTGGGAAGACACACCGAGAGTTGCCAGGAGTAATATAGAACCCATCCTAGAAAATGTCAGGGGAATCTTCTCAGAGGAGCTAACTAACCTGAGCTAAATCCCATTAAGTCATAGCTGAGAAGTCCTATGCCCAGGGTCATGCCATATCATCAAGGAAAATGTCAAAGCCAGCCAAAGCTGAAGTCGGGGGAGGCTGAGGAGTTAAGGAAATACATGAAAAAGGGTACTTGTTACACATGTATTACTTTCTCATTAGCGTTTATGACAATTTTTCCCCCTTTAAATAGTTTTGGTCTTTTGGAGTTATTGATTTTAAAGCTGTGTTTTGTTTTCCATTTTCACTCTTTTCTGCCTCCCTGTTTTTATTTTATGTTTTTCTCTTTTTTATCATTATGATTCTCAAAGTGTTTGAAATAAAAGTGTATATGTACTTACTACCTTCATTTAGTGATAATCCATGTTAAAGTCTAAAGTGTGCTCTGAGCTTGTTTAAGGTTTTAGGCTAACTGTATGGAAAATGAGACTGTTTTGAAAAGGGAGCAGCAACTTAACTGTTGAAATCAGCTAAGTGATCCCAAAAGCATAATTTAAAAATTGTTTAGTAGCAGAACAGATTTTTTTCTAGACTAAGGGGAAAAGAAAAACAGGTCTATTACTGGCATCCCAAGACAACCACTAACCCAATTTAAATGAAGGGAATTCATTTTCTTACTGACCTCCATTTAAAGTATTGACCCATTATTCAAAATGCTAGTTTTACTGGTAGGCATGATAATAGAATCAAAAGGTCACTCATCTTATTTCACTTACAGAGGTTACTAGATACCATAAAATAATTAGTACTTTCTTTTCTTTCATGCTTGTTTTAGCTCTTTTTGGAATTTTCTTGGGTATTTTAAGAGTCTAATTAAAGATTTATTTCCTACATTACCATTTTTAATAGCCATTATAATTATCTGAGGAATTGTGCTGAGTAGTTTCCTTACAACTACTTTGTTAATACAACTACTTTGTTAAATATACTCATTTATGAAAGAAATCTAAGGCTTAGATTAATTTGCCCACGTCATATAGTCACAAAGCCAGGATTCAAGCCTCTGTCAATTGTGAGCTTACAGACCATGCTTTTAATTTCTACTGTCTTACGATGTTTTTTTTTTTTTTGTAATTTAAATATGTACATGACTATGTTAATGACAACTAATTTTGACTTCTACAGAAAAAAATACTAGCAAGTCCACTAGAGGTTATTATCTGTCATTCATTTATTGATTCGTTCAATAAATAATGAGCATTTGTGAGTCAGACACTGCTGACTCACTGCTGAGTGCTTGAAATATAATAATGAAGAAGTCAGACATGACCCCTGCCCTCAGGAGACTTGGCTTCTAATAAGGACAGATGGTAAACGGGTATGTAGGCAAGGTTTCAGACATACAGACTGTGGAAGGATTGGATGGATTTTCAAATAGAGTAATTGGGGAAGGCTTCTTTGTGGAGACTAGGCAGAAACTTCTTGGATAGGGAGAAACCAGGTGTTTGCCAAATAAACGGTAACTGTTCTGTCTTAAAATGGGGATGATGATGCTGTTAGGTGCCGTTGAGTCGGGTCCAACTTATCGAAGGCCTATATACAAGAGAATGACACACTCCCTGACACTATAGCAGTGTTTCTCTGCTATTCATAGGGTTTTCAATGGTAGATTGGTTCAGGATTGGGCTGTCAGGTCCTTCTCCCACTTTTATGGTGCTAAGGATTGAACCTAGGCCTTTGGAGAGTACAGAGCAGCACCCTAACAATCAGGCTAAATCCCAGCCCCGAAAATGTAGATATCCGTCATTAAAATGGAGGCAGTAGTTGTACCTACTGAGAATAATATATATAAATCCCTTAGAGTAGTACCTGGTGTCTGGCCAAGACTCAATAAATGTTGTTACTAAAATATTAACAGCATTACAGCATTGAATTTACTTGTGTGTTTTTTATGTTTTTACAAAATTAACTACTATTCTTATGTAGCTCATAACGAAGGTACTGTAAAACTCAGTACACCTTGTTTTGGGGTTTTGTTTGGTTGGTTTTGGTTTTTGGGGGGCGGGTTTTCCCTCTTGATCATCTGTTACGGGCAGCATGGTATTAGGTCCTAGACATATAGCAGATAACATTTCTTTCTGCTTACGAAGAAATCGAGAAGTTAATGATGTTTGTTTTGCTTTTGAAAATATCACTGAACTTGTTACTGTAGTAGAAGTCATGTGTGAGAAATCTGATGGTTTTGCCCTTTCCCAAGACCTGTTACTCTTGAGTAATATTTAAATTAATAGGAATGCAGTAATAAAATTATACTTCTTTGTCCATGTGGGATTGATTCCAGGACAATCCCAACTCTACCACAGAGAGCAAAATGCAAGGATGCTGAAGTCCTTATGTAAAATGGAGTAATGTGTGCATATAACTACATGCAACTTCCTGTAGACATTAAGTTATCACTAGATTACTTATATACCTAATACAATGTAAATGCTGCATAAACTTTTGAATAGTCATAAGGGAAAAATGCCTGTACATGTTCAGTATGGGTGGAATTTTTTTCTTCCAAGTATTTTTGATTAACAATTGGTTGAATCCATGGAAGCAAAACTCAAGGATATGGAAAGCCAACTATATTCTGGGCCTGTGGTAAACAAAAACATAGAAAGTGAAAGGGAATTTTTAAAGTCTTACACAGAATTTAAAAATGAGGTTAGAATTACATAGTCCTAGTAGAATAGCCTGGGGCTGGGATTTAGCTAAATTGGTAGAGTGCAGCTACGGTCTCTGAGGTCCCGTGTTTGATTCCCAGCACCACAAAAATGGGAGAAGGATGTGGCAATCCACTCCTGAGGCAATCCCGAAACAATCAACCATTGAAAACCCTATGAGGGTCACTATGAGTCAGATACAACTCCATGGCACCTAACAACAACAACAAAAAGAATAGCCTAACAAATGAACAGTAGAATAGCTAGCTGATAAACTGTACTAACAGTGAACTAAATCATTTCCATGGCTTCTTAAATTGAGAGAAATCCAAGTTGCCTGAAAGAGTTAATCAAATC
Source organism: Pedetes capensis (assembly GCA_007922755.1). Lineage (NCBI taxonomy): Eukaryota > Metazoa > Chordata > Mammalia > Rodentia > Pedetidae > Pedetes > Pedetes capensis. The sequence goes on from VMDO01001015.1 coordinate 91,849, forward strand.
CACCTCTGGAGATTTTACCCAAGGAGTAGTTTTATGGAAAAAGTATGTTTCAAAGAGTATAGTTAACATTATACAGTCAGGGAAAGCACATGGATATAGATAGGCCTTCCTTTAGACGTAGGTCTATTAGTATTTGCATTGCTTTGGGAAAGTCACTTAACATTTACAGGCCTTATTTAAATAAGGTCTTATACCTATACATTTATCACTGTTGTTAGGGGCTCTCAAGTCAGGTCCAACTCATAGTGACCCTATGTACAACAGGTGAAACACTCCCCGACACTGGGCCATGCCCGGCGTTATGTCAGTTCTTTTGTGCTATTCATAGGGTTTTCAATGGCTGGTTGTTTTTTTGAGAGTGAGCTGCCAGTTCCCTCACCCAAGCCTATAGCACCTGATATTCCTAGGCAGTCTCCCATCCAAGTACTAACCAGGCTCAACCCTGCTTAGCTTCCAAGGTCTGACAGGATCAGATGTCAGGGTGGTACAACTACAAATAATATGTATCTATATAACCTAATTTAACTTAATTTTAATCAAATTTTGATCAGTAGTCCCTCAATTTCAGGGGCAAATGGCTACATTTTAGAGGGTAACATTTCTTGACAAAATTTTTAAGCTTTCTCTTCTAATCACTGATGGCAACTTTGAGGGCAAGTCCGCTTTGTTGTTGCATTGGAAAATTTTAGAATTCTGTTTTCCCATCATGACTTAAAACAAAACAAACTTTGTTTTCTTCCATTAAGTTTTTTAAATCTCATTTTTATTTTTTTATGACCATATGTAAGGACATTCCCTCAATTATGTGTTTTTAATAGCTCTTGTATGCTTTTTTTATTTTTTGTTTATTTATTTATTTTGGTGCTGGGGATTAAACCCCGGGCCTTGTGCATGCTAACCACACATTCTACCACTGGACTACACCCCCCAGCCCCTATTGAATACTTCTTAAATTATAAACTTAACACATTGTAATTAAAACAATTCTCTGAACTTATTAGGTGTCACTTTTTAACATTTCAGCACACCATTAATGACACCATTTTACCAAAAAAAAAAAAAAAATTTATAAGGTTTTGGTTTCTAATCATGTATTGTCATCTCAGACACCAAGAAATATATTTGCCACATACTAGATGGTTACATTCTTCTGTTAAAAACAGTCAGCTACTGGCTTCATGTTGTGCCTGTAACCTGCTGCCTGTAAAGCTTTTGGTCTAGTCTGTGACGGCACCTAACAATGACGACTTTTAAAGCTTGCATATTTTTGGTCCTTAAGGAGGGAAAATAAAGGCTTCTCTTGACTAATTTAACAGTATTTCAAGACTTTTGTTTTCATAGTGGTAAATACATTTCTATCATTTCATATTGTAAAATTTGTTTTATTATTATCCAGGGACAAAAGAGACCTAGCAATGATGTAATTCCTATATTTTGGGAATCTGGTAACAAAAAGAAAATATGAAAATTGTATTATATTTAGTTTTAGGAGGTAAAATAAGGAAAAAGTACCATTAATTTTTGGACAATGACAGACATAAGCTAATTGAGATATTAAACTTTTGTTTCTACATTAAGGTGACCTAACTACCACCTTGTTGTCCATTGAGAATCAATATAATAAGGAAAATATCTCTTCTAGAAATGCAATATAATAATTTCCATAAGTTGTTTTCATGATATGTATATTTTTTCAAGAATTAAATTGTATTTAAGTATATTTCAAAAGGGTAGTGAATGATCTTCTGTTTTAGTAAGTACACATACACTGTCTAGTTATTATATGGAACTGTGAACTTAATCTAATAGCTTAAGCTCTGACCTTATGGGTTTTTTTGTTTGTTTGTTTGTTTGTTTATTTGTTTTTGTGGTACTGAGGGTTGATCCCAGGGCCTCACACTTGCATACTCTGCAAGTGCTGGACCACTGAGCTGTACCCTCAGCCCGTTTTTTTTTTTTTTTTTTTTTTTATTTGTTGAGACAGGGTCTCACTAAATTATGCAGACTGCCTCTGGTCTCGAACTTGAGCTCCTCCGCCTCCCGAGCTAATGGGATTACAGGTGTGCGCCACCGCGTCTGGCTCACCTTACCATTCTTTATATTTTTGCAATGCTAAAAATTTCATTCAGAGTAGGTTCACGGTAAATGCTTTTTTATTAGATAGTTTCAAGTATTTGAATGAACTAATTGATTCTAATTGAGTATTTCTTTATTGTTCCTTTTTAAGATTTCCTTAATTTTATATGCTAATGTGATGATCAAAGAATACTTTATATCACAGCTATGCCAAAGTTCAGATTCAACTATTTGCAAAATGTGGTGTATTCATGGATGCCTTTAGTATAATGCTCTATGTTGGTATTAAATTATAATAAAATATTTAAACTATTTTTGTCTTTGAAGGTCCTGATGAAGTTGTAGGGCCAGAAGGAATGGAAAAATTTTGTGAAGACATTGGTGTTGAACCTGAAAATGTATGTTTTATTTCTAAGTAGAATGGAATATATGTGGGGTATAGCATATTAATAAATTTCTAAAAATTGAAACTTTAATCTCATAAGATTTTGTTTCTTTGTGTTTAATATTATAAATTTGCATTTAGGATATTTTTAATCAGCTTATATTGGGCAAGTGTTCTCTTGATACAAATATCATTTGTTGGAGTAAGAAATTCTACCTTCATAAAATATTAGAACATTTTACTTTTAAGAAATTAGCACATCTCAACTTCTTTATAGTTAATTCCAGAGGTTATATTTTATAATAGTTGAAGGTTGGAAATAGTTGTATAAAAATGCTCTCCATGATAAAAATAGCCATGATTATCTCTATGCTGACTTTTCCCCTATCCTTTATGTTCTGTTCTTTCCAGATTATTATGTTAGTTTTAGCGTGGAAATTGGAGGCTGAAAGCATGGGATTTTTTACCAAGGAAGAATGGTTAAAGGGAATGACTTCATTACAGTAAGAAATTTTTTTAAAAAACAAATTTGATGGCCTATTTGAAGATCTTATTAATATTTTGTGCTTCATCATTTTCAGGAGTAAGGTTTCACATTAAAATAATCAAATTGGTTTGATCTGTAACAATGAGTGTGGGGATTGACAAAACTATATTGTGGTTTTGGCAAAAGAATAGTTCCCCGTTTTTCATATTCTTTAAGAAAAAACTTCAGTACACTCCAATTAAAACTTGTTGATTATCTTGATAAGTGAATTAGTAGTCTGAGATCAAAGAGTTATTTGTTCCCAGGTTGAGCAATAAAGGCTTTTCTACTCTGAATACAGAACTCCACAGCGTGAAGAGTTTGTTTGTTGGATAATCCTAAACTCTAGGGCCTCCTCTCTTCTCTCTGTAATAAATCTGAAGATAGAGTTACATGACACTTTTATGAATGTTTTCCCCCAAATGACTCACATAGAGAAAAGGAGGAATGTCTTACAGCTCCCATGCAATCTTTAGCTGTTTTATAGTTGTATACTTTGAGTTTCAGATGCCATCTTTGAATATTTTCTTAAGTTATAACATTGCTTTGTTCTAAAAACAATTTGATTTTGGCTTTCCAGAGTAAAAGTGTTTAATTTCAGAATCAGGAATTCTAGAATAGAGCAAGTGTTAGTTTATAATATTTTTTGTTTTGCGGTGCTCAGGATTGAGACCAGGGCCTCACATGATAGACAAGCTTTACCATTGAGCTGCATCTCCAGCTCTAATTTATAGTCTTTTTAAGGCATAAACAGTATTATTAGCCATGTGGTTTCCTGTTGTGATTATGCTTTTATTAACAACACTTAACTATTCTTAATCCTTGTTTACCTGTCCTTCAGGTTTTTTATAAAGAAGTGTATTTGTTTATGTGGCACTTAAAATTTTTATGTCTGAATTTTTAGAGTCTAATGCTTTTTTTTCTATCTCTCTTTTTAAACCAGTATTAACATACAGATGTACTTTTTTTCCTCTTGGGTAAAAACTTTTTCTCAGATGAACTAAATCGTAATCTCTAGAATAGAGCAACAACCACACACAAAAAAGTCTTTCCACTTGTCTTATTTTTTAAATGAAGAGTCTGAGACTCAAAGAAGTTAAGAAAATATTTGGCACAGTTCACACTGTTCCTTAGAGGCCGAGTTAGCAACTAGAATTTAAGTTTCTTTATTAATAGCCTGCTATACAATGTTTTTTATGATGCTGTTCTTTTGTACATAGATCGGATTCTTTATGAAATAGAAGGCTACTGTGGACTTTCTGAATCATGCTGGTCACAACCAGGAGTAAACTGTCACACACTTAGATGTCACAACATGCCCAACTGAATACATCAATTCTGAAATTCTTTGTGCTACTTCCCACTGTTTAATTTGCTTTTGAGAGAAAAATTAAATAAAATATACAGAGGGATATGCGAAGAATATCAACTAGTTTTTGTACCACTCAGTCTGTTCTGTTAAAATTATTAGGTGTAACATAGCTTATTAATTGTAAAACATTTCATTTGATATTTAAGTGCTTTTTATATTACCACTGCTTTTTGTATACTGATACTGATTTTGGAGTAGCCCAGACTGTTATAATATATAAAGAGCCTTTATGTAATCAAAACGTGTAAACACATGGTATGTCTTCCATTTACTCCTGAGTGGTTAGCACACAGTCTTCAGTACAAGAACAGAGACTGACTAGCTCTTGACCAGGGTTTTTATTAGCATTCCTTTCCTATAGGAAGGTCACAGACTGTATAAAATAAAAGCAGTTGTTCAGTATTTAAATTTGCCCCATAAATTTGTTTCTCATTTGTCACCCCTTGCCCATCTGCCTAGAACAATATACTGTAGAGCCTTGAAACTCTTCAAATAAACAAGCATTCTGAGCTGGGAGAATGGTGGTCATTTTTCTCATGATCTAGATTGCTATGTGAAGTAGAGAGTATTTTCCCTCAACTGACCAAGTCTTACTACTCCCCAAATTGTCTTGTGATAAACCTGCTATTGATTAGATAGTCTCAGGTTTGAAATTAAACCAAGAAAGACAAAGTCATCTACGTGTCTTAGTTTTAAAATGGATAGTTGTTTAATACACTCAATTTTATATGATAAAAAACATTAAAACCTTCATTCCCTGTATATATATTTTATATTTTTAGGATTTAACCCAGGCATATGGTGGTCTTTAAGTCATCTCAAAACAGTTATCAGTTTCAATTAAGTAACTTGTAGAAAATTTTAGTGCTAAAGAATAGAAATGGTCTGGTACTTTAAAAACACTGTGGAGAAAAATAGTGGATTTTAATTGTAATCTGTATTGTGTAATACTTTCCAGTTTTCAGAGTGCTTTTCTTTATATTGATTTATTTTAAGGCTGTCTATGCAGACTTCTCCCACCCCCTCAGTACTTGTGGGTTGAATGGAGGGCTTCACACATACTTTGCAAGTCCTCCACCACTGGGTTGCACTCCCAGCCCATTTTTTATACTTTATTTTTAGTCAGGATTTCACAAAGTGACTCAGGCTGCCTCTGGCCTTGAACTTGTGATCCTCCAGCCTCTGCCTCCCAAATCACTGGGATTACAGGTGTGCCCCACCACGCCCAACCTCTATACTGACTTTGTATAAATGAATTGGCTTTCCATTTTTGTGTGAAAGAATTTGCACTTGAATTTATGTATAATTGGACTTTGACTATTTTATAAATTTCAGGGGATGAAACTGCCGTATCTTTACCAGATATTTTGCTCCATGAAGATTTCATATTTACTAATAGTCACACTTCTCCAGAAATTGGATTTAGCTCTATACACCTGTATATTAAACACCTATATGTAAAGTGCTAGGCCAATTGTTGTTGGTCACAGTGTAGCCTGAGATGCAGTTCTTACCCTTTAGTTACATTCTAATAGGACAGGGAAGACGTGATAGCACTTTAACCACATCCAGATAGAATGTGACAGTACTAGAGTAAAAGTGCAAAATACTGGGAAAGCGAAGATGCTGATGGGGTTAACTTCAGCTGAGAAGATATGAAAATCTTTACAGATACAGCATTTGAACCTGAACTTGAAGAATGATTAGGATTTTGTTGGTTGAGGATATGGGAAAATGACGTTTCAGGAGAAAGAAATTGTGAGCAGAGCCTTGAGGAAGGAAAGCATGTTTGCCAGGAGTAATCTGATTGTTAGAATCATGTTGTTGTTAGGTGCTCTCGAGTCGGTATCTGACTCATAGCGACCCTCTGTACAACAGGGGAAACACTATTGTCAGTGCTTCTTTGCTGTTCATAGAGTTTTCAGTGGCAGACTGATTTTTGAGAGGGGGTTGCCAGGTCCTTCTCCCAAGCCTACAGCTTCTGGTGTTCCCAGGTGGTCTCCCATCCAGGTACTAACCAGGCCCAACCCTGCTTAGCTTCCGAGATCTGACAGAATCGGATGCCACAGGGCTACAGCTGCAGGCGTTAGAATCATAGAGTACATAAAATTGCCTTGCCAAGATAGCTGTAAAATTCTAGATAGTTAGGATAATGGTTTTATCATGGAGTGCTTAAGGGATGTTAAGGGAGGGAGTTTAAACCGTATGTTATAGATATTGGGAAGTAATCAAAGTTTTTGTTTGCCTTTTTTTTTTTTTTTTTTTTTTTTGAGACAGGGCCTCACACTGTAGCCCAGGCTGGCCTACAATTTGGAATCTTCCTGCCTCAGACTCCCAAATACTAAGATTATAGGCAGGTACCACTAGCCTGGCAACAATCAAATTTTTGAGCACAAGAATCACAAAGATTTGGGGGATAACTTGATCTTAATGTTTTAAGGTCATAGGCTATTTTGAGAATTTTGTGACAACTGTGGGCCTTGTCCTATTAACATGCACTGTACTGATGTAGGGCCTGGGTTTAGCTCACCTGGTAAGAACGCTGCTCTGCATGCTCTGAGGCCCTGGGTTTAATCCCTAGCACCACAAAAATGGCAGCAGGACCTGGCAGCCAGCCCTGGAACAATCCTGAAACAATCAGCCACTGAAAACCCTATGAATAACAGAGAAGCACTGACATATAACTGTCAGGCATGGTGCAGTGTCAGGGAGTGTTTCGTTCTATTTTGCATAGGGTCTCTATGAGCCAGACCTGACTTGATGGCACCTAACAACTGAGCACTGACAAAAAATTTTATGTTTGTTGTCAGAGGGTTATGGATCCTTTCTCTTCATCTACAGAGTTCCAAGGATACCTAGATGTTTTTGTTCTAACATGTTATACTGTGGTAGAGAACTTTTCCCACATTAGCCAACCGAAAGATTGGTGTTAGAGCAAGGGTAAGATAGGATGCTGGTGGAGAAAACTGAGCCATATACCTTTGAAGAGGACTGTACTTCATTATGATAATGAAGTAAAGAGACACGAAGAGACTATCTGACAACAGTGGTAGTAACTAAGCTGCCTGGCAGGAAGTTCAAGTTGCACATTTTATAGGCTTCCTATTGAACTTTGGACTTTGAAGATTAATGAGGATGATTTAGCCTGACTTTAAGAAAGGGGAGAATAAGGAACATTTGCTTAATTCTTCTTGATGAAGGCAGAAGAGTTGGGTGGGTATGGTATGGGTACTCCTTTCTGTTCTTCCCTGGGGTCATGATGACTGTTTCAGAATGCCCTCCTCCAAGTTTCCACATACTCTTAGAAAGCGCCTGCATTCCTCTAGTTGATAAATTTGATTTAGAAAAAGCTCTCAATATAAAACTTGGATAAAATTTTTTGTGTTACACATCAGTGTGCTACAACATACTTATTGGGGTTTACTCATTAGACGGAGAATGTCACTTAGATTTGATATATGAATGAGACTTCTCATTTTAAATGTTTTTCAAAAAGCAGAAGTTCAAATGCCTCCCTTGAAAATCAGACATTTAACAATACCCAGAAAATGTCCAAGTATTAATGTTGGAGTTCAAACCCATTTTGTTCTCACTCTAAACTCAGTGGCCTTGGAGAGAAGTATCATATTGTGCCAGTGTTTCCAAAAGTATGTGCTTTTATTTGGTTGGTATTCAAAAACTATCTCTTGCTTCCCATGATATGCTGTTTATGCATTTCTTTTTAGTTTACAGAACTGTTCTTTCTAAACTTTGCGCCATCTGAGTTACTGACATTCTTACCTATTTTGAGCTTATTTGGAGGCTGTATAAGAATTGTGTTGGTGTTAGTGACTGTTTGGGTACATTCTTGGTTTGGCTAGGTCTGTTACAGTCTTTGATGCTTGTAATAAATGTGGAGGTTTGTGCTCTTATTTTCACAGTTCCAGAGATAAAAACATGGTCAGTTCTGTTGGATTCTTTCTCTGTTCAAGATTTACAGTCCTCCATTAGGAATTGTAGGACATCGTTTGGACAGAAGTATGTAATGTAGGATTTTTAATCCATGTGCCTAAAAAGGAGCATAGTTAAGTGAAGAACTGTGCTAAACATTTCACGTGTTTCCATTTAACTTTTATGGTTATTTTATGAAATTATTGTCACCATCATTTTAAAACTGAGAAAACCCAGGCTGAAAAGTTTAATTTGCATTTTGGTTGTCCTATGAAATTATTATTGTCATTATTATTATTTTTTTTGAAATGAGGAAGCAGGCTGAAAAAGGTTAAGTAGGACTGGGATTTAGCTCAGTTGGTAGAGTGCTGCTCTGCAGTCTCTGAGGTCACAAGTTCAATTCCCAGCACCGCAAAAATGGGGGAAGGACATGGCAATCCGCTCCCAAGACAATCAGCCATTGAAAACCCTATGAGGGTCGCTATGAGTCAGACATGACTCCACAGCACCTAACAACAACAACAACAACAACAACAACAACTTGCCTTTATGCCACATGGCTGTGCTCACTTCAATAGCACGTGTACTAAAATTAAAATGATACAGAGAAAAGTATCATGGCCCTTGCCATGATATTCATGAAGGATTTCCATATTTTTTAAAAAATGGAGAAGTTGGATTTCTTTTGTTTGTTTGCAGTACTCTAAGGTTGAACCCTGGATTACAGAAGTGTGCCAGGGCGGCTGGCCAAGTACTTGGATTTTTAACCAGTTTGACCTGAAACTGTTGTTTCCTTCACTTTCTCTCTCTGTCTTAAGCTTATTGAGATCACATGAGTAATGTTGCTGTATGTATGTGCCCATGGAATGTAAAATATTTGAAAAAGATTATAATCTCCTAGATTCGGATCTCTTTACTGTCTTTTCACTCTCTATGTGCTTTATGGTTTTGTTTGATCTACACTTTTCCACTAACTTTCCTCTACATAGGAATTTTCAAATTTTTTATAATAAATATGTCATTTACCTTGTGGTTTTAGTGTTCATACTTGCATTCAACAAATATTTTTGGACTGGGCGTGGTGGCACATGCCCGTAATCCCAGCAGCTCGGGAGGCAGAGGAAGGAGGATCACAAGTTTGAGACCAGAGGCAGTCTTTGTAATTTAGTGAGACCCTGTCCCCAAAAAATAAAAATATGGGCTGGGGGTGCAGCTTAGTGGTCCAGCACTTACAGAGCATGCAAGCGCGAGGCCCTGGGTTCAGTCCTCAGTACCGCAAAAAAAAAAAAAGAAAAGAAAGAAAGAAAAAAAATTTGGAGTGCTTCTTTATGCTAGGCTCTGTATTATATATCACAATGATTTTTACACTTTGGTGGTAGGGAAAGGAACAACTTTTGGAATGTCAGGAGACATTTTTTATCGTTTCTGCCTTCTCAGATTCCAAATCTATTAAGATACAGACTACATATTTTGTGTAAGAATTTAACTCACATTAAAAAATATATATGAAAAGCGTTTCTTAAAGCTATAAAAAATAAGGTCCCTACTTAAGTGTTCGTGGAGAAAGGAATACATGTAACTCACTATTTAAAATATAATAACCTTCTGAACATGAAGTGGTAAGTCTGGAGATCAGGAAGACTTCACTTCCACATTTCCAAACAGCATTATAGAAGTGTGTAAACGGAGAATTTGTTTTCTTTTGCACATTCCCATGATAAAAGTTGACTGTGTTTTCAACTTTCTTTAAAGCTTAATTTTTCATTGAGTGGATAATTTTTGCACTATTTGAAGTTGCTTACTGAAATAGTAAAGACTTTCTAATAAGTAGTAAGAATAGATTTTTCTTATTTCTGTGTGAAGCATATTGTACACTGATATATAAGAACTAGGCTCCTGCGATATTGTTATTGCTGCTGTTAGGTGCTGTCAACTCGGTGTCCGACTCACAACGACCCTGTGTACAACAGACAAAACACTATTATCATGCTTCTCTGCTATTCATAGGGTTTTCAATGGATGAGTGTTTTTTGGGAGTGGATGGTCTCCCATCCAAGTACTAACCAGGTCCTACCTTTCTTAGCTTCTGAGATCTGACGAGATCGGACTCTCGATGGTACAGCTGCAGGTCCTGCCATATTAGACTTATCCATTTTTTGATTTCCATTTTTGACAATATGGCACACTAAAAGTGTAAAGAAATCATTTTTCATGTAAAAATTTACATCTTGGATAAGATATAAAAATTTATTTTGAAAAGCATACCTAGGCTTGCCTATAAATTAAGAAAATAAACAGAGGCTGGAAATGATGTGAGATCATGATTGGATAGGGATTTGTGAAGCTAGCATTTACCCAGAGAACACCTGCTTACTCCTAGTCCAGAAAAGATCTGGCCGTTAACTTGTCATGTATGTTGAGAATAGGGAACATGTTGTAGGACCTGCATAGAGTGGGAATCAGATTTAAAACAGAATAACAACAACAACAACAAAAAACCTCCCACATCAAGACATTGATGACAGACTTACCCAGTAAATGGAGACTTGATTGCCTGGGCTTGGTTCTGCATACATACAACTGGAGGAAAAGGGCATCAGCCTGAGAGAATTCCTAGTCATAAATTCTGTCATGCAGATTTAAGGCTGGAATTCACTTTTTGTATGATACAAGCCAAAAGTGTATTTTAGAATTATCCCAGGTAAGTAGGACTTCCATATTTGTAGTGGAAGCAATTGGAAGGAATGCATTTTAAACAGAAACATCAATTTTTGTAGAAAAATTTCCATAATCATTAGTTTATAATAAAAAATCACTAAACATACTGGGAAATCAATCTTAAGAGACAGACTTCAAAGTCAGAACCTTTAAGATTAGTTTTTTGAGTTAGCAAGATTTTGTTATCTATATGTAACAAAAAAGGTCCTAAGTTATTAGATTTCATATAATTAAATTTCTAAAAGTGGAAAATACTGCAGATTAAGAACTTATTGTAGATAGATGTAAACTAAGAATTAATGAATTACAATATCTGAGGAAATTAGTGCAGAGAGGCAGAGGGAAAATAGGTACGAATGATAAATTTTTTTACTGTTAAATTTTAGGAGTTCTTTATACATTCTAGATGAGTCAATATGTGGTTGCAAATATTTTCTCCTTCCGCAATTTGTTCATCCTCGCAGCAAGATCTTTTGCATAGCAAAAGTTTTAAGTTAAGTCTAGTTTTATCACTTTTTCCTTTTATTGTATCAGAAGTGTCAAGTAAAAAAAATCTGTCCCACCAGGAGTTGTGGTACATGCCTATAGTCCCAGCAACTCAGGAGACTGAGGCAGGAGGATCCCAAGTTTGAGGCCAGAGGCAGCATGCATAACTTAACAAGATCCTGTCTCAAAATAAAAAATGGGCTGGAGGTGCACCCAGTGGTAGAGCGCTCCCCCGGTACTCCCCCACCCCCTAACAATATATCCTGAGAATTTTCTCTTACATTTTTTTTCCTACATGATGTGTAATTTTTAAAGTTTTACTTTAAAACTAGTGGTGCATTTTGAATTAGTTTCTGTAAAAGTGTGAGACTAAGGGTCTTGGTTTATTTTTTTGCCTATGATTGTCCACTTGTTCCAGTACCATAACAAGATATCACTTGTTGAGAAAGGTATCTTTCCTCTGTTGAATTGTTTCTGCACTTTTGTCAAAAATCAATTGGACATACTTATGTGGCCCCCTTTGTGGGTTACCCTGTTCCATTGATGTGTGTTAACCTTCTGCCAGTACCACACAGTCTGAATAAGTCTTATGATCAGATTGATTCATGTTTCTTCAAAATCATTTTAACTATTCTATTTCCTTTGCTTTTTCATATTAATATATATGAATCTATATCTACAGAGAGTATCTTGCTGAGATTTTGGTTACACTGCATGTGAATTTGAGTCGAATTATCATGTTTAGTATTCTGAATCTTCTAGTATGTGGAAAGTAGATATATCTCTCCATTTTAAAATTTTATTTATTTATATTTACAATATTTATTTTTGTGGTGCTGGGGCTCAAACCCAGGGCTTTGTGCATGCTAATAAATTAGCAGGGGCTGGGATTTAGCTCAGTGGGTAGAGCACTGCGCTGCAGTCTCTGAGGCCCCGAGTTCAATTCCCAGCACCGCAAAAATGGAAGAAGGGCCTGGCAATCCACTCCTAAGGCAATCCCGAAGCACTCAGCCATTGAAGACCCTATAAGGGTCACTATGAGTCGGATACTGACTCGACGGCACCTAACAACAACAATAAATTAGCAAGCACTCGACCTCTAAACCCCACACCCTGATGCTCTCCATTTTTTTGAGATGTTTCTTTCCTCAGTCTTCTATAGTTTTCAGTGTACAAGTCCCATGCAGCCTTAGTTGGAATTAGACCTATGTATTTCATTTTTATTTTGAGTCACAGTGAGTAGTAGTATATTTTTAATTTCAGTGTCTACATGTTCATTATTATTATGTAGAAATACAGCTAATTTTTGTGTTTATCTTGGATCCTGTGAACTCACATATTCTATGCTTTTTTTTTCTTTTTTGTAGATTTAGATTTTCTACATCTGCAAACAGATGTCCTGTCATCTGCAAACAGGGATAATTTATTTCTCCTTTTCTGAACTGTATGTCTTTTATTTTCCATGACTTATTGCATTTGCTAGAAGTGTTTTTGCCATTTTGAGTAAGCATTGTTATTAGGTACTGACAAGTTGTGTCTGACTTGTATTGACCCTGTGTACAACAGAACCAAACACTACCTAACACTGTGCTATGCCTGGCTATTGTCAGTGCTTCTCCGATAATCATAGGATTTTCAGTGGCTGATTGTTTTGGTGAGTGGGCTGCCAGGTCCATCTCCCACATCTACAAGCATAGTATTCGCAGGAGGTCTCCTAGCCAAGGACTAACCAGTCCTGACCCTGCTTAGATCTGACAAGATCAGATGCCAGGTGGTATAGCTGTAGGCCTTATTGAATAAGTGTGGTGACAGTGAATATCTTTTCCTTATTACCCATCTTAGAGGGAAAACTTTTGGTCTTTCACAAGTTAAGTATGTTTTAGTTATAAGTTGCAAGGTAAGGGCGCTCCCCTCTATTTCTGTTTATAATTTTGTCACGAATGAATGTTAAATTTAAGGCCATTTTTACATGAAATAATTATGTAGTTTTTCTTTATTTTTGTCTGGTTTCGATGTCAAGGTAATACTGGCTTTATAACATGAATGGGGAAGTTTTTTCTAATATTCTCTGGAAGAGTTTGTGTAGAATAAGTCTTTAAAGGTTGGAGAGAATTCTCCATTGTAACTGTATTAGCTTGGAGATTTCTTTTTAGAAATTTTTAAAACTTTGAAATCAATGTCCTGAGTGGTTATAGGGCTACTAATCTGTATTTACTATATATTATGTGTTGTGGTAATTTGTGCTTTCCAAGGATCTAGTCTATTCTGTCTAAGTCATCAAATTATGTGTAGAGTTGTTCATAATATATTCCCTTTTTATCCTTGTCCTGTCTTTGGGCCTGGAATGATGTCCCTTTTTTATTTCTGATATTGGTAAATTTTGTCTTCTCTCTTCCTCCTTTTTTCTTTTTTCAGTCTTGATAGAAAGTTAGCAATTTTATTGACCTTTTCAGAGAACCAGCTCTTTGTTTCATTGGTTTTTCTGTTTCCACTGATATCTGCTCTTACTATTTACATTCTGCTTGTTTTGTGTTGATGTTGTTGACCTTTTTCTAGATTCTAAAGGTATAAGTTTGGATAATGCTTTGAGACCTTTTTCTGATGTGAGTTTATGTTCTCGGTGTGGTTTATACCAACACCATATGACTTGAGAGAGAGGCCTTATTAGATCCTGCTGAGAATGGACATTGTAGGTCCCCATTCAGTCTTCACTGATATTGGTAGGAGTTGGACCACAATTTTTGGCAATGTTTGACAGGAATAGAGCATTTACTGTCTAGAACTTTCTATCTTCCTGGGCTATTCCTTTCCTAGTCCTTTGGCTTTTGGACCAGGCTATTGTTGGGACCTTTTTTGTATGCCCTCACTGACATCTCTGATTTCCTGACTTCTTTTTTTCTGTGTGTGGAGCTGGTTATTGAAGCCAGGCTTGGCACATTTTAGGCAAGCACTCTACCACTGAGCTACATCCTAAGTCCTTGGTATTTTAAGTCAAGATTTTGCTATATATAGCCCAGGATGTCCTGGAACTCTATATGTAGCCCAAGCTGGCTTTGAACTCATGATCCTTCTGCCTCAGCCTCCCCAGGGTGAAATTATAGGTATGCACCACCATGCCTGACTTCCCCTCCCTCTGTGTGTGTGTCTCTGTCTGTCTGTCTCTGTCTCTCTCCCTCTCTTTCTCTTTCTCCCTCCCTCCCTCCCTCCCTTCCTTCCTTCCTTCCTTTCTTTTCTTTCTTTCTTAATTTCCTTTCCTCTCCTTCTCCCTCCCTCCTTTCCTTCCTTTGTCTTGCTGTGAAGCCCAGGCTGACCTGACTGGACTCACTCTGTAGACCACACAAACCTTGAATTCGGGTTGGTCCTCTTGCCTCAGTGTCCTGAGTGCTGGGATTATAAATGTATGCCACTATATGCTTCTTATTGTTTCTATTTTTAAAAATCCCTGTTCCCTCATCCCACTCATGTCTGCCCTACCACTTATCCCTTCCAGTCCTCTGAAACAACTCTTATCAAAATGTCATTTACAAGTGAATAAAAAAAACAGTAATACTTACCAGAACTTGTGGTTACAGCTAAAATTGTACTAAAAAGGAAATCTGTAGTCTCAAATGCTGTATTAAATGAATTAAATTCTAGCAAGTTAGGGCCAAAAAGAAAAACCTAAAAGGCAATAATAAATAATATTAACACAGATTAGAAAATGTTATATTTAAACCAGATTTTATGTGAAATAGTATGTTGTTGTTGTTGTTAGGTGCTGTGGAGTTGGTATCCGACTCATAGCGACCCTCATAGGGTTTTCAATGGCTGACTGTTTCGGGATTGTCTTGGGAGTGGATTGCCAGGTCCTTCTCCCATTTTTTGCGGTGCTGGGAATTGAACTCAGGACCTCAGAGACTGCAGCACAGCGCTCTACCAACTGAGCTAAATCCCAGCCCCCTTGAAATAGTATATTGGTCAGAAAAGTACAAATGACCAAAACAAATTAACAAACAAAAAGAAAAATACGAATGGTTTCAGCCATTAACAATGTTGATTTGGTAATTAAAAGTCTATCTTTCCTTCCCTCAGTAAAAAAAGGCTCCCATGGTTTTTTATCTAAATTTGAATAAACACGTATATGTAAACTTTATATTCACAAAATATAAAGAAAAGAAGTAATCTTCACTTTATTTTCTGAGGTTTATGCATGTTATTAAGCTAGCAAGGAAAGCTTAAAGCAATAAAAACTTACAAGCCAGTCTCATTTAGAAACTTACCCCTCAAAAAATCTAACAATGTACAAAACAGGCTTACTCTAGATGTGAAAGATTTAATTAACATTAGAAGTGTATCCAAAATGTGTACACCCTAATAGAATTTTAACTTACTACCCATTAGTCTCTCACTGACTAGAATAGTGAAAGTCTAATTTTAATACAACAGGTGTCTCTATTACATCATGAGTACTAAAATTTAGTTTTGAGTGGAATACTATGAGCTATAATAGATGGCACAACCACTTTGATTAAGGGGACTCAGTTGGTCTCTTGTTTGTTGTTAGGTGCCATCGAGTCGGGTCCTCCTCATAGCGAGTTTGCGCAACAGACGAAGTACTCTCCAACACTGTGCTATGCTGGCCCTATGTCAGTGCTTCTCTGCTATTCATAGGGTTTGCAGTCGCTGATTGTTTTGAAAGTGGACTGCTAGGTCCTTCTCCTAAGATGGTCTACAGATGATAAAATGGGAGTGTTTAGTCTTTTGAGTTATATTTTGGCAAAATGTTAGAGTGAACATCATTTGAAGTAGAGGAAATAAGGTTTGCTGAAGCATAGCTGTGATATTTGGGAATGGTAAGTGAAAAATAACTTGGATATAGTAAGGCCATTGGGAAGGGATGAGAAGATAAGACTGGAGATTTGTGCCAAATTGCGAAGAATGTTTGCCTGTGCTCTTGCTCTGAATAGTGGAACTTCCCATCCCAGTATTAGAAGGCCAACCAAATTTTTGAGTGTACCACTGATTTAGTTGTTTATATGTAAGTCTTATCTTTATAAATAACAGATACATAAGTTGTTTGCATGCTTTTGCATATCTGCCATATTTGAAGTTAGGTATTTCTGCAGTTGATCTCGACTTTTTGTTTACTAAAAACTGAAAATCTGGGTTTGTGACTGGACCACTTAATGTATTAATTTCTTCTGTTGTATCTTAAACCTTTGAAACCACTCATGGCTAATCTCTTTCACCAAGCTCTTGCCGAAGCAGTTTCCAAAGAAATATGTCGCCGAGGTCTGATTAGTTTCATATGCACTGCTTTTTTTTTCTCTATACATGATAAAAGCATATATTAATATGTCCTTTAAAGACATATTCTTTTTATTCTCCCTTTTGGCCATCCTGGGATCAACACAGGGCCTCACACATGCTAGGCAAGCACTTTACCACTGAGCTATGCCCAGTCCCAGGGATTTGTATGGTATTTTTTCAGTGAGTTATACTTTTTTCCTTGTAAAAAAAAGTTACTGCTTTCTATAATTATTTCATTGGTAGATAGACTAAATTTGTGAATCAGGGAATTTTAACTTCATAAGCGCACTCACTTTTTTTCTTAATGCATTCCTTCTAACCTCCTAAAAATGTTTTAATTTTCTTGATTATATCATTTTTTTTAAATTTAAGGTGTGACTGCACAGAAAAGTTACAGAACAAATTTGACTTTTTGCGCTCACAGTTGAATGATATTTCATCGTTTAAGAATATATACAGATATGCCTTTGATTTTGCAAGGGTAGGTGCAGTTTCCATATTTAGTCATTATAATAGTTTTCTCTCCTAAGACCATACTTAGGAAAATTGTTTTCACTTGTATTTTAGGATAAAGATCAGAGAAGCCTTGATATTGACACTGCTAAATCTATGTTAGCTCTTCTGCTTGGGAGGACATGGCCATTGTTTTCAGTATTTTATCAATATCTAGAGGTATGTATGGGTTTTTTTAATATTTCAAAACTTAATCAGATTGAAAATATACTTTTAATTGAGGAACAAATGGATTTTAAGTACTATACTTTTTAAAATCTGAGTAATGAAAAAGTCTCTTGAAATGTGTGCATATCTGTAGTCATTGTAGACATGAGTTCATATAACTTAATACATTCTGTCTGAAGATAATTTGAGAGTGGGTGTGCTCAGTGGTAGAGTACATGCTTAGCATGCCTTGGGCCCTGGGTTCAGTCTCCACTACCACATTAAAAAAGAAAAAAGGAAACACCCACCTCCTCATAAAAAAGGTAACTCCAGGAAATACATTTTAGCGTAGACATTCTTCATGCAAAATTAGTTCCTTGGGGTTTCAACAAGAGAATTATTGCTAGTACACACATTGCAAAAATCTGGTTTCTTTGGGGTCTTTAGCCTGAAGTGTACATGTGAGATCCTATTGTAATAAAATTTTCTTTTTCTACTTAGACTCAGTATGAAGAAATGGAATAAACCTTTATTCTGTTACATCCACAAATAGGATGGCTATTATAGTGTGTTTAATTGTACTGATTACTAAGAGAAAACATATTGAATTAATGAAGTACTTTTTCAGAAGGTTTAGCATAGCACCTACTAGGCACAGTGGTTCTAAGAAGATGCTATCCTTTTGGCCATTGCTTTCTTTGTCTAGTTTTATATTTGTTTGTGCCTTTTTAATTTTATTTTTTTTTGTAGTTCTCAACATTTCCTGAATAAAGGTACTTTTTCCTTTGGAACTCATTTCTTACAAAGCTAATTGTTTATCATAGCCAGTTCCGCAGAGAAATTGTATTTAAAGTTTGTGTAGAAAGGTTTTGTATGAACAAGTTTTGTATACAGTTAAATCCTTGAGCAATGGAGCTTTGAGCAATAAAGCAGGTATTCTTGATGAATGATATGTACCTTTCTCCTCCTAGTAGTTTTAGGCAAAAATAAATTTAGCTTAATGCAAAAATACCTCTATGAGGAACCGAGAAAAAGAACTAAATATTTTTAAGCACTTGTTAATATGCAAGCTGTTTAGTGTACGTTGTCTACTTTAATCATCATAATGCCATTTTGAATTATTTTATCCCTGCTGAGCAATAGAGGAAGTAGATTCTATTATTTTGCTTTATTTATTTATATATTATATTATTACTATCTTCATCATTTTTTTTTTTAATACAGAGTCTTACCATGTAGCACAGGCTGGCCTGTAACTCATGATCCTCCTACCTCTGCTTCTCAAGTGGTTGGATTATAGCCATGTGCCACCACAGCCAACATGGGTTCTTTCTTAAGGAACTTTCCCAGGGTTGCTCAATTAAATGTTAGGGAATTTGAACCCTTGAACTACCTCAGTAGACCCCACCCTCAAAATGTAGCTCATGCAAACAAATGACTTATTGGGAAGCAGCTCCAAGGGAACTTCCTGGATATAGGAAATGTTCTACATCTTATTGATAGTTGCACAAATATTTACATGTGTAAAAATTCAGCAAGTTTTAGTCTTATTATTTGTATTTACTATTACTCTTCAAAAATGAGAGGAAAAGAGGAAAAAATAAATGATGTTAACATGTAAATGTTCTTGAGGATTCTTTGGAAACACAATTAATAGAGGAGTAAAGGTTTTAGGAAAAACCAAGTCACCAAAAAAAAAAAAAAAATTACAACTAGATTACTAAAGTCAAGTCCTAATAAGTAATGTTCATTCTGCAGTCCAAATGTTTATATCATTTTCCACAGCAATCAAAGTATCGTGTTATGAACAAAGATCAATGGTACAATGTACTAGAATTCAGCAGAACAGTTAATGCCGATCTTAGTAACTACGATGAAGACGGTGCTTGTGAGTATAATGCAATACCTTCCTATGAAAATAGAATTCCTAAAAGTATTAAATGAGAGTATGCTTTTATATAGCATTAATATAAATGTCTTAAACATCATAACAGTAGCTTTTATTATTTAATCAGGATATGGGGAAGGTAGACAGCTTAATTTCATCGATGTTACAAAATCTGTTCTAATAAATGAAATGTTTTCCATTCTTCAGTAACCAAACATTACAGCTAAATTTAAATTATTTCTGCATGTAGAAGCTAAAATCCTACTTTGTTCGTGCTTTTCCTGTGGAAGAAAAATACAGTCATGATTTTAAAAATACAGTAGAAGAGACTTTAAAGTCAATAACATAGTACCGACTAACAATATGGCAAATAATGTCAAAATAACTTCCCTCTGAAAATTATGAATTGATTCTGAGTAAACTGATGGTGAAATACGTACAGTTTTTCAATCCTTCAATTAAAATATCTGTGTGTACTCTTCAGTGAAAAGTCTAGAATGCCATAAAACAGAATTTTGAAATAATGATCAATGGTTGCTATTGTTAGGTGCCATCCCTGACTCGTAGTAACCCTCATAGAGTTTTCAAAGGCTGATTGTTTCAGGATTGCTTCCGGAGTGGATTACCATGTCCTTTTCCCATTAATGATCAATTAGATAATCCAAATTAATTCTATAAATTAAGTTTTTAATTTAAATTTAATTTTAATTTCACTTTGGTTGGATGCATTATTTTAACGTTCAGAAGGGTTACATGGGAAGACACAATCCCTTATAAACGTAAACTAAAATTATACACTTATTTCTGTAACAGTGAAGAAAAATACTGAAGAAAGGATAACCTCATTTATTCCTATATATATTGTGTTCTTCCCCTGCATGATGGTACAGAATTTAATATTTAAATAAATAATGTGCTGCAGCAGTCAACTGGCAGCCAAAAGACTACATGTAGCCTGCAGACATGTATATTTATGTATGTTGAACCAACATTTTAAGCAAGGAAATTTGACATAAATATGACACTTCTAAATTTGCTTAAAACGTCAGAAAATCCAGCCGGGTATGGTGGCACACACCTGTAATCCCAGAAACTGGGGAGGTGGAGGCAGGAGGATTGCAAGTTCCAGAGGCACCCTGTATAACTTAGCAAGACCCTATCTCAAAATAAAAATTTTAAAAGGGACTAGGGTACAGATCAATGGTAGAGCCTTGCAAAGTATGCAGATGGCCCTGAATTCAACCCCTATCATGAAAAATAAAAGATTAAAAAAAAATTTTTTTTTAAGTAAAGATCTGCACTTATATTCTATCGTAGGAGTCAAAGGTTGGAGCCAAGTGGTGGCACATGTTGAACTTGCTCTCCAGTTTGACAGTCCACACAGTATGCCAGTACCTAGGCTATTCTTTAGTTGTCATTTATTGTTTAATTTCTGCTGTTTTTTTGTATAGTCTATTAAAAGCAAAAGAAATGAAGAGGCCACCAAGGGCTTTTTATTTTGAGAAAAATTGTTGTCGTTAGGTGCCATGGAGTCAGGTCTGACTCACAGCCACACTATGTACAACAGACAAAACATTTCCCGACACTGTGCCATTCCCGGAACTATTGTTAGTGCTCCTCTGCTATTCATAGGGTTTTCATGGGGGATTCTTTTGGGAGTGGGCTGCCAGGTCCTTCTCCCAAGCCTACAACACCTGATATTCCCAGTTGGTCTCCCATCCAAGGACTAACCAGGCCTGACCCTGCTTAGCTTCCAAGACTGATGAGATCATATTTCTTTATAGCACTCCTTTGTCATTTGTTTAAAAAGAAAATATTGGACTCATTTAAATTGCCCATTTGACATCTACAGGTAACTGCATTATAAAAATATCTTTTTAGAATAGCAGATATTTTTTAGGCATTTGGCTTCATGTTTGTCTTTGTACTGTGTCCTGTTTTTGGCATAAATAACTTTCTAATATGATCAGTCCCCCTTAACAGACTTACACACTTCTTGGGAAGACACCATAAACACCACCTTAAACATCTTCCTGATAGTTTAAAATTTAAATGCCAAAATGCTGTGAGAGAGGTTAGTGTTGACTCAGGTTATTGGAGGGATCATGAAACATACCGTGAGAAGGATATGACTGTGGATTCCCATTGTGGAAGGTTCTTTATGTTTTTATGGGCGAAAAGGAAAAGGACAAGAAAAATCCATTAAGTAGAAGAGTGAGTAGAAGCAGGGCCTCTGGAGAAAGGACAGATCAGACCCCTGTCATCACCAGGTTTACACAGGGTTGGCTGTAGAGTTGAGAGATGAGTTTATTTAATGCCAACAAAACTTGTGTCTTTTTTTCTAGGGCCTGTTCTTCTTGATGAATTTGTTGAGTGGCAAAAAGTCCGTCAAACATCATAGCAAGAACTATTGTGAAGAAGATGCAAACTTTTTGATTCCCATGTGTATACAAGCTAATGAGATGAGGGAAAAATAATCCAAAGGGTGCATTTTCATTCATATGAAAGACTTCTCGTAGTACTTTTTTTTTTCCTTTTTTTTAAAGGAAGTTTTCTTGTTACATGTGATGGGCATTGAGCCACACCTCTTCTGAGAGTGAACATTTGAAGTTTTGTTTCAAGTTATGTTTTTAACATTTATTTCAGAACAATAAAGATTCAGATTTGTGACAAAGGCCTTAACGTGAAGATGTCCCTTGAGTGTCAGAGTGGTATTTATTTTTGGAAATTTGAATTCTTGAATTTTTGAGGTTCTAAATAACCATGCATTTGTGGAATTTTAAAGATTTTAAGTAATCTAAATATTTGGCTATGTAGTCTACTGATGGTATGGCTCATTATATTCACCTTTGCACAATTAAGAAGAATAATTATTAGTCTTATGGGATAATGATTTTCTGATGCAGCTAATAGAAAACATTTCTAGATACTGGAGTGCTCCAACTTTAAGCTCTGTGTTTCTGTAAAAGCTGCCAAAGTCTTATGCATATATCTTATCTGAAGAGTTTAGAATTGGAAAGATTATGTCTAGTTATTTTACTTTTTAATCATTAAATAGTATTTTCAGTAGGCATAAATGAGTATTGCATGTATATTCTTACTATGAATTTTAAGTTTTTGGTGTTGCTGTCAATTAAAAAGTTCCATTTATATTTGAAAGAGCAAAGTTGATAAGTTAATGGTCTCAAAATCAGACATCCTTGTGAAAGAATTAGGACCAATACTGAAGTTGTATTTTCATCATTGTTATTAATGGCATATTAATGATCTTTTAAACCATCATTTTATGATACAAGGAGCTTTGTTGAGAGAGCTTTGTTTGCCTTAAGAAAACTTTAGCTCCAGTGTTGTGGACGATAACAAAATCAGTAATAAGTAATCATGAGAGAACTTCATGTACCTACAAACCCAACAGTGCGCTTTTTTTCTTCCTCCTTTTTGTGGTGCTAGGGAATAATCCCAGGGCCTTGTGCATGCTAAGCAAGTGCTCTACCACTGAGCTACATCTCTAGCCTCAATGAGGCTGTTTACATTGGGAGTCACAGTTTTGCTGTCTTTAAGAATTTTCTGAGTATCTTGAGTCAAGATGGCAGCCTTTCCTAATTCACATTAGCAGCACTGTTTTCCATTCCTTTTCAAATCATCAGTATCCTAGCAATATGAAAACTTTGTTCACCTTTACAGTCCAAGTCACAACCTCAGTAATATTCCTAGTTTTATTTTATGACTGGAAAGAAGTAAATAGGTTATTTTTCCATAATAAGGACATTTCTACAGAGATGTAAGGTAAAGGTTTGTTTTTGATGATGAACTTATTTAATGACTGATTTTTCCTATTGGGAGAATAGTATTTTGAAGCTTTTTACTGTTTGTTTTTTGGTTAATGAGCAGGGAGAAAATGATTGCCAGTGTTTTACTTGCCTTCTTAATATTACTTTGTACAGTTTTATAAAATAATTACATAATGGGGGAAATAACTTTTTTCCTACATGTCTTATAGGTAATAATAATTTTCTTGGAATGTTGCTCTTGAGAATCACTGAATTATTAGAAATGACCATACCAAGTGTTATGATTTAATATCATGAATATTTTAATATTAAATTTATTATAAGAAAAGCATTTAGATTTTTAGACCTTTGACTTTATAACTTAATTGACTCTTCTTTACAGCACACCTTCTAGACTTGAGAAAAATTGTCCATTTTTATTTCATTTCAAATCATAAAGTAAAATCTTATAAGTTGTCAATTTATAGCCTCAACTACATTAACAGTAATATCCTGGTCATCTTCATTATTTGAGTAAAATAATACTTGAAATTTATAGATGACCTGTTTAAAAAGAAAGCATGAAAATATTTACTTTGCATACCTATCCAAAGATACCTTTAAGATTTTTTGAGTCTGAAAATAAAATTTAAATTTACTTTTTTTTTTTTTTTCCAGTACTGGGGGTTGAACCCAGGGTCTCACGCTTGCATGCTTTGCAAGTGCTAGACCACTGAGCTGCACCGCCAGCCCATTTTTTTTTACCTTTTGAGCCAGGGTCTTGCTAAATTACCCAGACTTCCTCTGGTCTCAAACTTGCAATCCTCCTGCCTCTGCCTCCTGAGTCACTGGGATTACAGGCATGCACCACCGTGCCTGGCTACTTTCTTTTTTTCTTATAGTCAGCAGCCCAGTCCCACCTTGGTCATGCCTGCTTTCTACCTTACTCTTTTTCTCTTAACTTCCTAAAGTCATGACCTACTTTGGAGGCAGATTTCCTCGCCTAATTCATCTGTCAGAGTGAGGGCTCTGTCCCTTCTTTCCTTTAATTTATAATTGGAGGTCATTTAACTTATTGAGAAACTTATAACCAAGATGTTAGAGGCCAGGTGTGGTGGCACATGCCTGTAATCCCAACAACTCTAGAGGTGGACGCTGGAAGACCACAAGTTCAAGGCCAAAGGCAGCCTGTGTAACTTAGTGAGACTTTGTTTCAAGATAAAAAATTATAAAGGAGTTAGGGGTTCAACTAAATGGTAGAGCACTTAACAGAAGTGTGTGTCAGGCCAAAGGAGGCCCCTAGTACTAAAGAAAAAAAAAGTTGTTAAGCAAAGACAGTAGTAAGGGGCCTGCAGTATAAAAAAGAAGCCTCCTAACAATTGTGGCTCCTTTTTTTGACTAAAATGCCTTCCCAGGAATCCTGTTATGAAATTTTCAGATTTCCTTTGTATAGTATGAAATACTCTATAGTACTTGATAACATGGAGCTGACTTGTTTCTTAGGGAATAACATACAAACAATATTACTGGAAGACAGTGCAGCTAGATGTTGATTGCCAGCTGTGGGAGGATGGGATGGAGAGGTTGCCCCCAACAGCTCTTTGAGGTCAGTAATTTTTAATAAGATATGGTATCTTGAAAACCTTGCCAGGGATTCAGGTAATACAGTGTGGTAAAAGAAGAAAAAAGATGTATTATGCACTGATCTGAATCTGCCTTACACCATGTTTTTGTAATGATTTCTTGTTTTTTAAGTGTTGATACAATTCTCGACATAATACTTTTTGGTTTTTTGAAATAGGAGCTTGCTCTGTGTCTTAGGTTGGCTTTGAACTTACTGTGTAGCTCAGGCTGAGCTTGAACTCTCCATCCTCCTGCCTGTACCTCTCTAATGCTGGGATTACAGGCATTTACCTCCGCGCCCAGTCTGACCATAACTTGGTAACCGTGTGTATGTGTATGTGTATGTGTGGTGCGTTGCTGGGGATTGCCCCCAAGGCCTTGTATATGCTAGGTATGTATGCCACTTTTGGGCTACATCCTAAGCCTTTTCCGTTTTGTTTTGTTTTGTTTTGTTTTGTTTTGTTTGTGGCTTTTTTTAATCCCAGGCTGGCCCTGACTCTCACTGTGTAGCCCAGTCTGATCTGAAACTCACTATCCGCCTGCCTTAGTCTTTCAGGTACTGTGATTCCGGGCATGTGCTGCCACGCCCAGCCTTTTTTTTTTTTTTTTTTTTCCCCTCTCAGGACAGGGTCTCACTAAGTTGCACAGGCTCCCTCCAGCCTGGCACTGAGGTCGCCCTGCCTCAGCCTTCCTAGTCACTGGGATTACAGGTATATGCCACCCACCTGGCTTGACAGGATTTTTGATGGTTGTAGTATGAGTTTTGTTGATTTGGTTTTTATTCTGAAGTGCTGTAGGTTAATTGTTAATGGAAAGGGAATTTGAGTGCCTCTTATGAAGATGTTTGGAATACATCTCTTAAAAACAAATTCCTTTTTCCCTAGCAAGCTAAAAATTTGTCTTAATATTGACTGTCCTTACTGAACAGTGGAAAGATAAGGATTAGAGCAGAATTTTGAGATAACTGGAGTTTTTAAGTCATACAAGGCATGTGAAGTTGCTCAGATTCTGGACACATGAAATATATTGCTAATGAATATTTCACTTTGAACTGTTTCTTCCTCAAAGCATGTCCTTTGCATAATTGCTAATGTGAAATTATGAAAGAATTTATTAAAATTTATTATGTCCTTAGTTTTGGAGAAGCAGGTAGAAAGATTGCTTACTTAATGTTTTACTGCTTTCTTGAAGAAATGTACTTAATACTGTTGTGATAATTCATAATCTGATAAAATTTCATTCTGGCTACTAAGGCTTCTGTAGCCTAAATTTTTGTGGTACATCTGTCATATGCTTTCCAGATGTCTAAAGCAGCAAATAAGTTGAGGGCATTTTTAATAGGTAGTTTCACTGTATTTCTTAAAATAAGAAAAGAAAAAAAAATCTTGGTTTTATTGGTAAGGGAGAATTTTCATTCTTAAAAAGGGATTCTCTCTTTTTGAGGAATTACCACCTCTTGAATGGTTCTGGATAGCATCACAAGGGAACATTTAAAAAATGGGATCAGTTTCTCTTGAGAAGGAAAGAGAAATAATAGCAAAATTTCATTAATTTCTTCAGTAGGAAGACTAGTCTGACTTACCAAATATTCTGTGACATATTTTAATGATTATAGTTTTATTACTTTCATGAATATTTGTTAACAACCAAACAGACTGCTTAAGAGTCTTTTTTGTTAATAGACTCAGTAATCTATGATTATATTGTGGAAGCCCATATAGGCAGTCTGACTTTTATGATAAACGTCTATAGGTTGTGGAAAGATGAATTTTTGCCCCAAACTTTGGGTAAAGTGTTACAAATGTTTAATTGTAGAGACTTTTCTATTGAACTTTTACTTCACTGGATCAAATCTTTTGATCTTTTAAAGCACAATTTTTTACATTTTCCCAAATATCATTCTTATTAAAACTGGCTATTCACTTACTTGTCTGTTTTACAATCTTATGTATTCTATGATCAGTTGTTACTGAGGTGAACAGTTTATTTAGGATGGATGAGACATTTTGCTAATAATGTGTGCTCTGGGATGTTTGTAAAACCTTTTTATAAAATGGCTTATTTTTACATGCGTTTACCATGTGTTAGATAGTCTTTAAAATGTATATCCAATAATTAGTAAGATTAGGCTTCAAAATGAGTTGTGAAGCCAGGCCTTGTGGTTCATGCCTGCAATCCCAGCACCTCAGTTG
Organism: Pedetes capensis; assembly: GCA_007922755.1. Classification (NCBI taxonomy): domain Eukaryota; kingdom Metazoa; phylum Chordata; class Mammalia; order Rodentia; family Pedetidae; genus Pedetes; species Pedetes capensis. Next base: position 118,764 of record VMDO01001015.1, read on the forward strand.
GCTGAGGTAGGAGGATTGCAGATTCAAGATCAGAGGCAACCTGCGCAACTTAGTGAGACCCTGTCTCAGAAAAATTTAAAAAGGGATTTGGGATACAACTTAGTGGTAGAGTAGTTGTGAGGTATACACAAGGCCTAGGGTTCAACACCTTAGTACTTCAAAATAAAAGTAGTGAATCTTATACCAATTTTATATGAGCTTTGTGGTATTTATGGATCATAAGTGGAAAAGTTATAGCGCACCAAGCACAGTGACACATGCCTGTAATCTTAGCAACTCAGGAGGCTGAGGCAGGAGGATCACAAGTTCAAGGCCAGAGATAGCCTGTGCAATTTAGCAAGACCCTGACTCAAAAAGTAAAACAGGGAGCCGGGCACGGTGGCGCACGCCTATAATCCCAGTGGCTTGGGAGGTGGAGGCAGGAGGATCACAAGTTCAAGCAAGACCAGAGGCAGTCTGCGTAATTTGGCGAGACCCTGTCTCAAAAAAGTAAAAAAAAAAGGGCTGGGGTGCAGCTCTGTGGTCCAGCACTTGCAAAGCATGCAAGTGTGAGGCCCTGGGTTGAACCCCCAGCACCGCAAAAAAATAAAAATAGAAAAAAAAATAAAAAGTATAACAGTGGGCTGAGGATGCAACTCAGTGGTAGAGCACTTGCAAAGCATGTGTAAGACCCTGGGTTCAACCTGTAAATACAGTTAAAAATTTTAAAAGTTATATAGCAAAAGTTTTATTACAAATTTCTTTCCCCCAAATTATCTGATTTTGAGGTTGTATCTTTCTGCTTTTTAGAGTCTTCAGTTCTAAAATATTAATGAAATTTCTCATACTTGGGTTTTAAGTTTAAATTATTTATTTATTTATTTTATTTATAGATCTCACTGTGTAGTGCAGGCTGGCCTAAAACTCACTATGTAGACCAACCAGGCTGGCCTCGAACTCATGTTGATCATCCTCTTCAGACCTGGGATTACAGGTGTGTGCCACCATGCCCAGTTTTGATTTTGGATTTCTAAAAGCTAATAAATATGCAAAATAGATATGTATAAAGCCATATTTTCCCCAAAACATGGGGCTCCATGTGTTTGTGTATAACTGAAGATGAGCTCTAATATATTTTTCATGTAGAAAATAGGTCATGGATAAAAGTCTGCATATTTGGAAGATTAAAAGAAAATTTGCTTTCATATGATTGCTACCAATTGCAGTTAAACCACAGAAGAGGAAAGACTGATACTTTAGTTGAACAGCTTGTCACTTGAGACTTAATACTAACCCATCAATTTTAGCAGAATTAAGTTTTGGAATATTAAACAGAGTACCCGTAGTATTTCATTGTTCAAATAAAATTTTTCAGAGCAAGTTCATACACAGTTCCTTTTGTCTACCAACGTAGAAACCGCACCTAGTTTGGATTACATTCATTTTCTGAAATTGCTTTGAATATTGAGGAAGAGTTCATAGAAGTCACATCTGAGACCTTGAGTTTTTCTTCTTTGCCACATCCCTGTTATGTCAGTTGATATATCATTGGACCTCTGCCGCCTTCAGGCTCTTCTGTAAAGTAGCAATAGTAATAGTAATACTGTTAGGAAGTTCAAATAGGATCCTGTCCACAGCCCTTAGTAAATGTTTAATGAGTACACCTTGATAACATAGACAAATAGTTTATTATTCTCCAGCAAATTTCACTAGCCTATATTAAGAAATATATGGAATTTCCTGCTTTACCATGTTTTTATAATCAGTTAATTCATGTTCCTTTTTGGACTAGATCATTCATCAAATCCCAACCTACTATATATCAGGAAGTATTCTTGGCCTGAATATATAGCAAGGCATAGAATACATAGTTTTCTAACCTGGATGGAGTTTTCTTTTAATTGCTAAATAAAATGCTTAGTTTCTCATAGGTTTGCTGCTTGTTGTTAGGTGCCGTCCAGTCATGTCTGACTCATAGGGACCCTCACAGGGTTTTCAATGGTTAGTTGTTTCGAGATTGCCTCGGGAGTGGATTGCCACATCCTCCTCTTTTTGTAGTGCTAGGAATCAAACTAGGACCTCAGAGACTGCAGAGTATTATTCTTGTCATAGGAGGATGAGGTTATTTGGGGAAGATAAGTTGAGGAAGGAGTCTGGAAAGTGAGGCTATGGTTGCTATCTAAAATAGGCTGTACACTAGGTGGTAAGACATTGAGCAGAGACCTGAGGAAATGAATAATGTCTAGAAGCAGAGCATTCCAGGCAGAAGGAATAGTATGTGCTAAGGCTGTGAGCTGGAACAGTGTGCTTAGTGTCTTCAGGCAACAAGGAGATCAGTATAACTTTAGTTAAGAAGAGTATTAACATTAGAAAAAGTTTAGAGAGATCGGGGACTGATTGTGCCAGATTGTAGGTGACAATATAGGGCATTAGGGTCTTTTCTAGAGAGTAGTAACTTTTATTGAGTGAGATAGGAAGCAATTAGAGTTCTGATCAGAGAAAGGATGGGGCTGAGTAGAATCAGGAAGATAGTACAATAATCCAGATGAGAAGTGTAGTTTGATGCTGAGGGCAGTGGAAACAAGTAGTGAGATTCTGAATACATTTTGATGATAGCATCAGTAGTATTTGTTGATAGGTTGGGTGTGGAGTATAAGAAAAATAACTCCAAGGATTTTGGTTTGAAAAGCTCCATGCATAAAGTGGCCATTTACTAAACTGACAAAGCCTCAAGGGAACAGATGTGGAGGGGAGATTGAAAGTTTTAGCTTTGGACATGTTAATGGTAGACTTGCCTGCTGGGTGCCCAGAGGGAAGTGTAGAGTAGGCATTTGCATTTTTGAATGGGGAGTTCAAAGTCTGTGCTGCAAATATATTTGGAGTCATCAGTGTGTACGCCTGTTTTAAATAAGGACATGGTTTAAATCACACTGTAAGTGTAGCCAGAAAATGGAACTGAATTGACATGATTAGGGGAGATTTAGAGCTGTTTTTTGTGATTTTTAAAGTAAATGTTAAAAATTTTCTACCACGTGTACAATTCTATAATGTTATACAAGCACTAAAAGCAAGATTGATAAGTTACCAAATAAGTAAACAAGTGGCAGATTGAAGGATGAATGCCATCTTAGTCTTAGAATGAAATTTTTTGTTTTGAATAATATAGTTTTATTAAAATTATATTGCTAGTTCCTCTTTTTTCCTGCCAGTTGGAAATTGCCAATCTGACTCAATTTGATCATTTTAGCACTAGGGGGCAGGCTTGCTTGTAGATTGTGAAGAGTTATAAGTGAATTAATTTAACTAAAAATAATATTCACATTCAATCCCAATGAATGAATGCACTTATTTATCAGGTAATAAGTTTACCAACTACCATGTCTTTTGCTGGGAAGGCATGAAATAAGAGCAGTGGTTAGTTTTTTAGTATGTCTAGGCCTGGTGGTTGATATTCATATATATTTGCACATTAAGTCAAAGGAAACTCAAGTGTAGTTTACTACCATTGTATTCAGGTCTGATATAGAGTCAGCCATACATGTCTATGAACATAACAGAATTTGAAGCCAGGCAGAAGAAACCTTGGACGTGAAAACATTCAGGAACTGTATTGAGCTGGGCATGGTGAGAAGAGGTGGGACTCTAGGATGTGTAAAGCACAGCCCACCCCTCAGGAAGCCATGGCCTTTGGCCTTCACAGCACTTAATATCTCATGTCTATTGAAATGTCTTTTCCCTCCAAAAATATTTGTCTTTGGTACCTTTTGGTACAACTCACTGTGCCTGGTATTTAGGTTAGTTCATAGTGCTTGGATTTTTTTTTTTTTTTTTCAATACTGAAGATTAAACTCAGGGCCTCATGCATGCTAAGCAAGTGCTTTACCACTGAGCTGCAACAACCACCTCCCACCCCAGCGCCTCTTATTTTGAGAGGAGATCTCACTAAATCATGTAGGCTACCTCTGGCCTCGAACCTGCAATCCTCTTGCGTCAGCCTCCTGAGTAGCTAAGGTTAAGCCATGTATTACAGCACCTGGCCATAGTGCTTGAATAAATGAATGAAAAGATCTGAATCAGGGATTTACAAAAACTTATTTTTTCACTCTCTTCTCTATAAAGTTTCCTACTGTCATGTCTAAAAGTTAGATGATTGAACTCTATTCCCATCTCTTTTCCTAATAGTGTTTACCTGTGAAAACAGAAAGAAATAACCTGTTGGCAGCCATAGAGTGGGAGGTATAGCCGTTTTAGAATCTCTAGAGTGAAGGGGTATGATAAATGTGAAGGTAAGGAGCTCCTAGCTGGCCTGTATCAGATTGAGAAGTTTGAGGTTAAATGGACCCTTCAGGAATTAGGGTATGCTCTCCTTTTTCCCACTTTCCACCCAGAGAGTTTTCCTACACCCACTCTTCATGGTCCCTGGTCTTTTTAGGATCTCTGCTTCTATATGCTAGTTCTTTAATTTCTTTGTAATGTGATGATAATTGTCCTTACCTATTAGGGTTGTTTCAAGGATGAAATGAAATAATACATGCAGTAAATATTAGCCACTCTGTTGTCTAAAAAAAAAAAAAAAAAGATCAGTTGGATTTGGTAGGTTGAGTTTGTGTTCAATAAATGTTAGTTATATAGTAGAATCAAATGGGAAACAGTGAATCCACTAAAACAGATACATTTAGAAATACAAGGTTCTTAGGAAATTAATCTCTAACATCATTGATGGAAACTCATATTATTTGCCTTACTAATATGGACAGTACAGTGGAAATAGTTCTTCAAAGGGATATTAAATGTGACCAAATGGGATTATCAGTTTAGAGTGTGCCTCATACCAAGTATTTATTCAGTGTCCATTAACTGCGATAGCTGTCTTTAAAAATGGATCAATTTGACATTATAGGAAGGAGTCTGCTTTTTTAAAAAGGTACAAAATGAAAATGCTAAAAAGCCTTATATTGATTCTTCTAAGCAAGTTTATTTATTTATTTATTTTATTTTTGCGGTACTGGGGGTTGAACCCAGGGCCTCGCACTTGCATACTCTGCAAGTGCTGGACCACTGAGCTGTGCCCCCAGCCCATTTTTTTTACTTTTTGAGACAGGGTCTCCCTAAATTACGCAGACTACCTCTGGTCTCAAACTTGTGATCCTCATGCCTCCACCTCCCGAGCTGCTGGAATTACAGGCGTGCGCCACTGTGGCGGGCGCAAGTTTATTTTTTAAAAAATGAAGTATCAAGACCCTTTTCCAAAAGAAGTGTTCCTAGAAACACAATATTTAAAACAGCTAAAATGCCCCGTTTACAGGAGGAAGCTCTGGGTTCTCCCCACTCATTCCTAACACTAGTACCAATTCTGAAGAACCTCAAAGAAACCCCTAACTTCTATCATGTATATTTTGAAAACCACTCCTTATATATTTGCACTTTGATATGTCAGATGTGAACAAGGTAATGGAGCAGACAACCTGAATTTCTAAAAATTCTTAAAAATTACTATTCCTAAAAATTTCTAAAAATTACTATTCCATTCTCTCTATACAAAGCCAAGAAGCAGTGAGCATTGTTTTGGTCTAAAGATGGATGAGAAATATTTCAAGTATCAATGGGAACATTTATACCAGAATGAAGGAGTATGAGAACCCCATCTTAAACCTGTTATCTAGAGGTTTCTTCTGGAAAGATAAGGACTACTGACAGATTTGGAATAGACATTTGAATGAATGAATGAATGAATGAATGAATGAACGGACAAATGAACAAATAAATGGATGACCATGGCCAAAGACTCACTGTAACACTTTATTACACAGCATGAAAAGAGGATAGTCCCTCCTTTCTCTTAAGGATTATGGTTTTCAAAGAGTAACAACTCTGTGAGCAGGGACTGTGTTATCCATAAATGTTCCCTGCTTTATGTCACTTCATAATGTGTTTATTGGGTAGATGTTTATTGAATGAATGAAAATCTTACCTGTGTTAAACTGCAAGATACTTGAAAGACAGACCAGGTTTCATTTATCTTTTTATGCACATAGCCAGCAAATTAGGAGTTTGCCCACTGAATTAATCAAATGAATGAATAAAAAAGTTCAGTTACGTAAATAAAATGTTTACATATCTGTATTTTCCTTAGACTAAAAAACATTAGAGAATGGAAACCATGACTTCCGCTCTCAACACAGTGGCTTTACTTGTACCAAGTTGTCAACAATGTTTGCAGAACTGGGTAGAATTTGAGTAGTACCAGAGTAGTCTCATGACCTTGCACAGTGTCTTCTAAACAGACACTAAAATTATTTCTGATTGAAGGTAGAGAGCCCACTAAGCATTTTGTGAGGTAGTGCCAGTTGAATAAGATGAGCAACAAGCTATATGAATTCAGAGGAGGGTGAGTTCTGTGGACTGATACAATCAAGATGGCTCTTGAGAGCAGAGGAGACTTGAGGGGATGCATTGGTGTTTTAAGAACATTATTTAGACAACTGGAGATGAAATAGTCTGGGGAGACTATTAGGGTAGGCATAACATGGTAAAAAGCCCTCTGCTTTGAATTCAAAGATCTGTATTCAGAGTTGAGTTCTTGTTTTGCTTCTTAGTGGCTTTTTGACTGAAAAGATTGTTTCAACTTTCTTCTTCTGTGAGTGGAGGTGGTGGTGGTGGTGGTGGTGGTGGTTGTTAGGAGCCATTGAGGGGTGTCTGACTCATAGTGACCCTCTGTACAACAGGCAAAACACTATTGTCAATGCTTCTCTGCTATTCATAGGGTGTTCGATGGCTGATTGTTTTTTGGGAGTGGGTTCCTAGATGCTTCTCTCAAGCCTACAGCACCTGGTGTTCTCAGGCGGTCTCCCACCCAAGTACTAACCAGGCCTGACCCAGCTTAGCTTCTGAGATCTGATGGGATTGGATGCCACAGTGGTATGGCTGTAGGCCAAGGTAGAGGTAAGATGTGCATATTGATAATATAACCCAAAGTACATAGTATTAGTGCTATGAAAAATCTAACAATGCTTGGAATGCAGTGGATTCCAAATATTTGTTGAATGACAAAGAAAAAAATGATATTGGCTAATGAAAAGAATGGAGCCACTGGAATGTCAGGTCCAGCACCTGCTAGTAAATAAACCTCTTAGTTGTTCTGGGAAGAAAAATAAGTAAGTGAAGCCACTGAGTGCCATGATCATAAGAAAGTCTTCTTAGAGCATTAGAGATTCCCAAGACTCTAATGTTATATCAGAGATGAATACGTCATAGTATTTCATGCTGATGTTATTTTTAAGGTTGTTGCTTTGTTGAAAAGGTAAACCATATGATAAACCATGCAGAAAATCTAAAGAAAAGAAAAAACTTCCTGAAGGATGGGAGGACTGGTGCTTTATTTGCATTATCTGCTTGCCACTTTACTTAATCAGTCATTTTTCCCCCTAACTAGTAGTTTGTTTTAAATTTGATCATAGGATGATAACATTGACTGGTCTACTGTTACAAAGTAATTGAAAAAAAAGTTGACAAGCCACCAGTCAAATAAGGGAAAATCTGATTCTTCTTGAGTCTAGAACGTGTGAATTGGTAATAGTACCTTGGTGCTTACCTTTGTGCTGTAATATTGGATTTATTAAAATGGAACCCTTAGGTCCAGAGGTTATAGCACTTTTCTGGTCTCTCAGTGTGCTCCACATCTCTGATTACTCCTGTAGTTATCAAAGTCTCCTCCCCTGTTCTAGTTCTGGATATTGTTTTTTTTAAAAAAAAAAAAAATCCTTTCCTTCCTGCCCATCTTTGAGCCACTACTAGTCTTGTATATAGTCTTGCTCCTTAAATATTTGTTTTCTTATCTGTGAGCTCCTTGAGAGCAGGGACTATATTTGCTTTACTTTTTTTCAGTGCTCAGAACTATCCACAATCTGGGAAAAGCAAATGGAACAAATGAATAAATGAGAATGAACAGATAAATAAATGATTTTGCTTGTATAAGATGTGTAATATCTTGTGTATTTCTTGTTTACCGTGTGGCAGGCATACTAGTACAGACCTATTTTTAATGTTGATCTATTACAGTAACTAAAATGAAAATCAAAATAAATACAATAATAACACTTTTGCCTCTTAGATTTTAAAAATTGATAATGCCCATTATTGATGGCACAGACAGGAATTTTTATGCTTTGCTGGAGGAGATATGAATTGGCATAGCCTTTCTGGAAAGCATTTAGGAAAATATCCTCAAAAGCCTTAATAAGTTTCATAACCTCTTACCCAGCCACTCTATGCCTAGAAATGTATCCTGAAGAAAAACTTAAAATTTGTGAGAGATTTTTACCATGACATAGCTTACAGATAGGCAAAAAAGAAAAGTGCTTTAAATAGGAAAGGTGGTTAAATTATAGCACATTGATACAGCAGAGTATTATGCCATCTTTAAAAATGCATGCTGTATTATTAGAGAAATTAACTAATTTTAAAGCCCTATGTATAAAGATGCTAGATTTTAAAGCAGCATATGTATAGAAACAAGCTAAAAGTCTACATACTAAAATGAGACACTTCTTAGAAATGGAGTTACCAGTTCTTTTCTACTTCACATTCTGTATTTCCTGTAATACAATGAGGTTGTATTACTTTTGTAATATAAAAAATGACTGGTGGTTATAGAAGGAATATGTAGTTCCTCCTTTGCTGGTTGTCCATACCTTCTCAGTGAAAGAAGCCAGACCCCAGTAGTAGTTTACACCTGGACCCACTGCTGCAAATATTTTCCCTGCCTGTTCTGCTGCTATTGTCCAGAGTCATAGGAGACCTCTACCAGAGGTACGTTGATTTCATTATTCATTCAGGAAATATACATTTAAAGCCTGCTCTGGTCTAGGAACTTGACATGTAAAGATAAGTATCGAGTTATTGCAGGTTAATTGGACTTTGAAATTTATTTTTTAAAATGGGAATCTAAAAAGTACATCCCCCTCTCTTCAGAGATGAGAAAAATATCTCAAGATTTGCCCAAGATTAAACCGATAGTAATTGGCACATTCTAGACTTAGATTCAGAAACTTGCTCTCTAGTCTAGTGCTGTTTTTGGTTACTTGGGACTCTCATTTTGTAAAACTCTCATCTGTACAACTATAGATTTTTTTTTTTTTTCCAGTACTGGAGGGTTGAACTGAGGTCATCACACATACCAGGAAAGCACTCTACCACTGAGCTGCACCTCCTTATTCTTTTATTTTATTTTATTTTATTTGAGACAGAATCTTGCTAAGTTTTACAGGCTGCCTCTGGCAAACTTGAGATCCTCCTGCCTCAGCCTCCCAAGCCACTGGGATTACTGGCATGCACCACGGCACCCAGCCAGATTCTTAAATTTAGAAGAAATCTTGTTCTGAAATCTTGGGGTGTGTTTTGTTTGTTTGTTTGTTGTTGTTGTTGTTGTTTTGCAGTACTGGGGGTTGAACCCAGGGCCTTGAGCTTGCATGCTCTGCAAGTGCTAGACCAGTGAGCTGCACCCCCAGCCCATTTTTTTATTTTTTGAGACAGGGTCTTGCTAAGTTATGCAAACTACATCTGATCACAAACTTGCGATCCTCCTGCCTCCGCCTCCAGAGCCGCTGGGATTACAGGCATGCACCACTGCGCCCAGTTGAAATCTTGTTTTTGATGCTTCTATTGTTCTAAAGTGTATTTACTTAGTAGCCTTAATTCGCTTCACTTTGTCTTATAGTATTTATAGTTAACCAGAGTTTCATACCTACAAATTTTCTCTATTCACCAATAAACTATTCCTCCTTCAAAGCATGTTTCTGCTCAATTTCTACCTTCATGAATGAAATTGGATAAAGCCATTTACAAATTTTCCCCACTTACATCAGTCTGTTGCTCTTTACTCCTGCAGAATGGCCATTCAGCTGGTTAGCAGTCCATCTTTATTAAGTACAAAGTTTATTATTTAAATTTTGTCAGCTACTAAAGTGCAAATATAGTATAATTATAGCACAGTACTATAGTACCTCCAATTCCCCAGGTGAGCTATTCCTTTACACATTACCCCTGCCAACGTGGAAATCCTTACCTAGCTAACTTTCATATCCTTCAAAATTCCTAGCCCCAGAAAAAATGTCTGCCCTTCTCTGGGAAGGATTTCCTCGCCCATGCCCATTCCCCAACATGTTTTTACCTCCTACAGCTCTGGATATGTTGCTTTGTATTGTTCTGAGCTCCTTCAAACCAGAGCTTGGCCTTTTGCCTACCTGATGTGCTTAGCTCAGTGTAAGACCTATATTGAGCATAAGTAAATATTTTCTGGAAGGCTGAAGAAATGACTGGCAGAATAAACAAAACAAATTTCCTTACCGTGTTAAAAAAAAAAAAGGTTAGTTTGGAATGGTTTACTCTTTCATGCTGGTTCTTTGTTGTCACCCCTTCTATTTATTATTGTTCATTAATACAGACAATATTTTCTTGGATTGATATAAAAATCACTTGTGATCTTCCTGAGCACCGATCAACAAAAAGACTTGTGATCCTCCTGCCTCAGCCTCTCAAGTGCTGGGATTGCAGACATGCACCACCGTGTCTAGTTTTGTGATTTTTTGGAAATTTATGGGTTAGTCTAATATAAGCTTCCTTTAAAATACAACACATAGGTTTACATGCAATTGCATAAATTGTATAGACTTTGCCAAGAACTGCTTAGAATGTGACTTCCTTCCAATTATTACAAAGTCCTTTCCTTTCATACCATTCATATCATTTCTCTGAGCAACAGGGGGTAGTTAATGAACTAAGATGAAGGTGAAACAGAAAATACAGACATGGGTTTGTGAAGGGGAGTGATGGAGAAAGGCAAAGGGAAGTCACACCAACTAGCCTGTTCCTTTGATCAGAAAAATTATGTAAAGAATCCAGCTAAGTTAAGCAAAAGTAAGCAAATCACTCAGACTTCTCATATCTGTATACAGAGAAAACGGAAAAACAACACAACAGGAAGTACTTCAGAAGTGTAGGCAAATACTTATGTTACTTTACTAGAAAAATCTATGTTCTCTAGCAACCAAGTAGAGAGAAATTAAATGGAAAGAATGATGACTAGGAAGACTAAACCATCAAGAACCAGATTCTAGCCTCCACTCAGCCTTCTACTGGTTAACATGTGAATTTAAAATAATCACTCAATTACCTCCAAAGTAGAAATGGTCAAGAAAATTTTCAATAATATCTTAAAGTAAATAAGAGATCAGAAGAACCAATCATTTAATTAGTCACTTCTTTTGAATATAAAATTCTACACACTTCTGCCTCATGTTTTTATGTTTGATGAGGTAAATCCAACAGGAATTTGTACATTTGTTTTGTAGAGTTGGTCTGACCCTTCCAAAAGTCAAGCTGGAGAAGACTGTTTCACTATAAGCTAGAACATTGTTGATAGCCGAGAGTTCACTGTACTCTTTGCTTTTACATAACCCTTCCTGACTCGCAATACAAAGAACTCTGAATCAGAAGCCTAGGTGATTTCCAAGTTTGTCATAAATTTCTGATAAGATAAGGCATAGGAAAGCACTTTATGGAACAAATGGCCAATCTTGTCTGATCTCAAAGCTAATCAGGGTAGGTCCTGGCTAGTCCTTAGATGGGAGACCACCAGGTACCAGGTGCTGGAGGCTTGGGAGAAGGACTTGGCAACACACTCCCAAAACAATCAGCCATTGAAAGCCCTATGAATAGCAGAAAAGCACTGACAGTGCCAGACATACAGCGTCAGGTAGCGTTTCGTTCTGTTGTATATAGGGTCACTTGAATTGGACCCAACTCTACAGTACCTAACAGCAACAACAACAAGGTGCTATTTAGTGATTTCAAATTGTATTAACATCAACACTACAATGATTAAGTACATGAAATGCATGTAACTAATTATGAATTCAGAATAACAAAATTAGATGTGTCTGGAAATTAATGCAATCAACGTTTCACCTTCAAATTTATACAACTATGATTAGCACATTACTGACCACTTAATATTTAAAGCCAAACAACAGTTTGAGACCTAATTAGTCAATGAAGAGAGAACTTCCTTGGTGACTTGGGAAACCAATTTCCAGAATGGCATTCTTGTTTATGTTAGAGGAAAGCTTATAATTACTATGCAGTGGAATTTGCATAACTTTTGCTCAATATATTTGGAAGAAGATCAAAGTTGTTTGAAATTGTAAATTGTATTGAAAAGAGTCAGCCTAAAAACCCAGTTGCAAGAAAGTGTATTAGATTTTCTGAATTGCTGGGAAGTTTAAATAATAGAAGCTGTAACTTCAACCTATTTGACTGGTTACAGATAGAACTGGGCCATGTGCAAGATTACAGTAGATGCCTCTGTCCATTAGGTCATTGTAATCTGTCTATTCTGTTTGGCCTTGCTTATTAAATCCTCAAGTGGCAATCTTATAATAGTGTCTTCAATACTTCCTCTGCTCCACATTAATTGACTTGTCTTTCTCTTAGACTGAGGTGTGCATATACATAGTTTGTCATCAATACTAATAATTTTTAAATGTATACATAAGGCAAGTGTGAAGTTTCTTTTGAACATCAATGGGAATTTACTGATTATAACTCTTAAAATTCACATTTTTCTAATTTTCTAATATTCATGCATGGAAAACAAAGGGTTTTTTCTCAAAGCCAGCTTGCTAGATACACAAATGACAAACAACACAGTCATCTCTTAGTAGCAGCAATACTTTTTCATCTATGCATCTTTGCCATAGCATTATGAGTACCCTTGAGAGTGCTGGCAGAGAAGAAATTCCTGCAGTAGACGGTAATAGCATAGAGCTTAGAATCTTGAGAAATCCTGTTCAGAGTTCAAGAGTGAGAACATCTGAGTACCACAGTGAGGAAACCAGTGGAGACTGCACCAGAAGTGCTTGAAATTGTGTCTGATCAAGTCATATCACAGAGACGCCTGCATCTCCATATTCAATGCAGCACTCTTCACAATAGCAAGGATATGGAACCAACCAAGCAGCCCATCAAAAGAATGGATAAAAAAATTATTGTACATATACACAATGGAATACTACTCAGCAATAAAAAATGAAATGTCAATTGCAGCACAACGGATGGAACTGGAGAATATCATCTTAAGCAAATGAACACAAGCTCAAAGAGAAATGCCTTATGTTCTACTCATATATGGGAGTTAATCTTATAGGAAGGAAAAATCCTATACATAAGTTGATAATAAAAATACACAGTCAAACTTAAAGAAGAAAGGATAATATAAAGAGTAGAAAGAAAGAGGGAGGGAACTAGCAAAGGGAAGGGAAGATTGTAGAAGGTGGGATGGAGAGAAGAAGCTGTGTCGAGGGATAAAGTGAGAGGATAATCTCAGTGTTAATTATGCAACTTCATGAATGCATGGGAAAAATAGGAGAAAATAATCCAAAACATATTAGTCAAAAGTTTCCATAAACCTTCTAAGTTGATAAAAGTATAACCAAAAGTGATATACTAGTTGCATAATGGAAAAAGCCAATGCTGTATTACTCTGTACCCCACCAACATTTACCAATAAAAGGAGAAAGAAAAAGAAATTGTATCTGATACATGATAAACACTAAGTATTTGCTGTCTTTTAAGAAAACCTCTGGGGTAGTCTGTGAGGAGAAACACTGCCTGCCTAACAGTTGAAGTTACAGTATTTTTCTCTCTACCTTGGGAGTTATTTTCCCCTTTGCTTTTCTCCTTCTCTTTCTTCATGCCCTCCTCACCTTTCTTTACTATTGTTTGCTTTGCTTTGATTTTGATTTTGATTTTTTTCCCCATTTTTTGGTGCTGGAGATTGAACCCAGAGTACTGTATATTCTTACCATGCACTCTTTTACTGAACTATACCGTTTTCCCCTCTTTACTGGTTTTTATTGTTAAAAAGGTAAGGCTGTAGTTTGGTGATCCCAAAACAATTCAACCTGCTCAATTCAATAAGTCACTTGTTGAGCAGCTTGAAGACAGAACAGTACTGGAATACCAGGTACTACAGGCCTGAAAGAAGGAGGGGTAGCCCCGTCCTGAAACAATCAGCCACTGAAAACCCTATGAATAGCAGAGAGGCACTGACATACTGCCAGGCATGGCACAGTGTTGGGTATTGTTTTATTCTGTTGTACATAGAGTCTCTATGAGTTGGACCCAACTCGACAGCCCCTAACAACATGTTTTTACTAAGACTGTTTTCCTCTTCTCTATAACAACCCAATTTTACTTATCCAGGCAGCTCTTTTCTTTGGTCAGTACACAGTGGTTGCTTTGGGGGAATATTGAATAAATTTGCTATTACTATTATGTAACTGCTTCATGTGTACTAAATATATTTTTATCAAAGGAAAAAACACTAAGCATAGATTAAGATTGTGTTTCTTTGGCATCATTTACCCCCTGGGGACACAGTAGAAGATGAGTATGAGTAAACCAGTTCTGATTGCAACAGGAATTTGTAGTTTTTGTCAATGATATCACTGATACATGACCAACTATTTAATTTATATATGAAAGCAAAACAGGAAAAAAACAGAACAAACCCTTCACTAAGCCTTATTTCTGGAAAAATGGCTCAGCAGGACTGAGAAAGTTTTCATTTACAAACCTGTCTGCCATAGTTTGGTGAGCTTAAATGCCAACCAACTGTCTTTCATAACCAGCGCAACCAATATCTCCTGGTAGTTCCTTATTTCTGGCCAGAACATGAAGTTGGCAAAATTATCCAAAATATCACATTCCATACCACTTCAGTAATAGCTAAGAAGCCTGATTTTCAAAAGAGAAATGCACTCTTGAAAAGTCTACTGAATGAAAAAGCCTTTGTTTTTAGGCAAATAATTATCAATTCCTCCTATTAAAAGTCTGTTTAGGTGGATATTGCGCTGGATGTGCCAATCCCTATAAAACAAGGCCCCTGTGTCCATTTTCATTTGTAAGAACACCTCACAGACGAATATCTGAGAATAAGAAACCTGTACAGTTTGCTCAACAGTGTACAAAGATGAATGAAAAAAATCTTAGATTAAAAATTCAAGCTCAAGTAAAATTTCAGAACATACTGTATCTGGGGCTTGTAAAACACATTGTTCCCTTGGTATGAAGTTAACCCTCAGTCCGGCTGAGTGATGTGAACTCTAGGAGATGTTCTGCTTATACTTCTGCTTTCTTCATATCCAGGTTCTATCTTGTTGCCATAGTCAATGTATACAAACTGTGTCTCTTGGGAACTTCATGGCACCTCTTGTAATTAAAGGGGAGAAAGAAACTAACATTTATGAAGCTCTTGTTTTACGTTTAGTACTTAAAACTATTTTTCCTTGGAATTATACATATTATGTTGTTGTAGTTAGGTGCCATCGAGTCAGTATCTGACTCATAACAACCCTCATAGGGTTTTCAATGGCTGACTGTTTCGGGATTGCCTGGGGAGTGGATTGCTACGTCCTTCTCCCATTTTTGCGGTGCTGGGAATTGAACTCGGGACCTCAGAGACTGCAGCACAGCGCTCTACCAACTGAGCTAAATCCCAGCCCCATACATATTATATATCTCTATATTATATATAGAGAAAGTTTTCATATACAAACTCCTCGTGTTCACCTCCTGTGGATGGGCTCTGGTAGATCAAATACTGCCTTGCAGGTGCCCCAGAACCATCCTGACTAGCACAAAATATGGTTGTGTCAGAATGGCTGTTGGCCTCCACCTGTTGCTCTCCTAGGGCATCCCCAGGTTACGTGAGCCTTTTAATTCCTTGCATTTCATGTTATACTATGCTGAATTCGTATTAAGAGTTAGGTCGTTTTCACTTTAGCTGCTCTCAAGCTGTCCTCCGGGTCCTGTACTCATGTGGTCATGTTCTTTAACCTAATAACAGGACACTGAATTTACTTATATTTAATTACTTAATGGTTTTAACCCATGTTTCCAACCTATTGAGATGTTTTTTACTTCTTACTTTTATGTACCAATATATACCTACTTCTACAACTTTTATGACACCTGCAAAATAATATAGAAATGCTTTCTGACATTGGTAAAAACGTTGAATATAAAGTAAGACTTGAGAAGAAACCAGGGATTTCTCTTCTCACTGAAGATGTTCCTGTAGTCTGGATTATTAATTTTTTTCTAGTACTGGGGGGTTGAACCCAGGACCTCCCACAACCTTTGCAAGTGCTCTGCCATTGGGCTGCACCCCCAACCTCTTTTTTATGTTTTATCTTGAGGCAGGATCTTGCTAAGTTACACAGGCTCCCTCTGCTCTCACACTTGTGATCCTACTGCCTACTGAGTCACTGAAATTACAGGTGTGCGCCACCACACCCAGCCTAGATGATTACTGTTACTGTGAACGAACAGTTTCATGTTTATGTATGACAGCACTGCTTCTCCCTGATAGACTGTGAGACCACAGTTTGGTCTTCTTAGTATCCCTAAGGCTTAACACAGTGCCTGGAAAACTGTTGTTGTGAGGTGCTGTCCAGTCGGGTCTGACTCATAGTGACCCTATGCGCAACAGAACAGAACACTCCCTGACACTGTCTGGCACTATGTCAGTGCTTCTCTCCTATTCATAGGGTTTTCAGTGACCAATTGCTTCAAGATTGTTTTGGGGATTGGGCTCCCTGGTCCTTCTCCCAGCCTGACAGATACTTTATAAAGTTTATAATAGAAGAATGAATGAACTGACATAGGCCTATAAAATAATACGCTTTGAGTGTTGTTATTCAACTGGATATATGCACTGCTAACTTAGCCAACATCCAATTTACATTTTCCTTTTTTTCATTCATGGCAAAGTTAACAGAGATTTAATCAGATATATCCTACAATGATGGAAGCATTCTCTTTATCTACCAAATCAATAACTCTGTTGGAGAATGAAAATAAATCCAATAATATGCCACATATTTAGTGAACTCAGCCATACCTATTTATACGTAACACCTGATTCTTTTATGAGTATCCACATACCTTTGTTTAATTATTTTCTCTGCACTTTCCTTCATGATCTTCTACTTACCATGTGTTACCGCCAGGGGGTGTACATCTCTGCCATGTCTCTTTTCCATCATCTCCCTTTTCCCTCTTTCCTCCTATTTTTGCTCCTTTCCCTGCTCAGTCTTTTCAAGCTAACAGTTTTTTAGATGAATTATTGAGAATAAGATCCTCTTTATCTTTACTTGTCTTGTTCTTATTCCTTTTCTATCCCATCCATCCTTTTTCCTTCTCTTTCTATTGAAACAACACAAAATCCCTCTGACTAATAAAATGTTGTTGTTGTTATGTGCCATGGACTCGGGTCTGACTCACAGCAACCCTTATAGAGTTTTGGGATTGTTTGAGGAGTGGATTGCCATGTCCTTCTCCCATTTTTTGTGGTGCTGGGGATAGAATCCAGGTCCTGAGGGGCCACAGAGCAGCTTTTCTATTTAAATTCCATTGACAGATGAATAGCCAGTGGTCCCCAAATGCAGAGCTTTTTTCCTGTAGAGGATGTATTAGAATTTGAGTCATCAATAAGTATCCAAATAGAAACTTTTCTGAACAATTATTATCTGCATTAAAAGTATTTTATAAGGCTAGTACTATTTACCCCAAAAGGCTCGGGAGAAAATTCTACTGAATCATTTTGAATTTTGTTTTATATTATCATCCAAATTTAGTTCTTGAATCACAGTTTAAGTTTTGTCATAAAAGAGGGAAGGTTTGCCTTCATCTAGTTTTCTGGGAATGGACTTAAATGAGGCCATTGATCAGCATTTGTGTTTAGCTCAAAGAAATGTCATCCTCTTGTTTGCTACAACTATATACACAATCCTCTGCTATTTCCTGTGTTTTGTGAACTAGTAGTATTTTTTTGGGTGGAAAATATGTGTCATTCTATTAATGGCTCTATAGACTTAATTCCATCCTTCCAAATTTCATATATACAAGTCTTAATTCCCCATGTATTAGAGATTGCAACCCTGGTCCCATAGAACTGATGCTTTTACAAGAACAGGAAAAATAACAAAGTTGGGGCCTTGGATTTCTCAATTCTAAAACTTACAAGCTACAGTAATCAAAACACTGTTATTATGGCATAAGGCTAAACATAAGAGCAATGGAAAGAAATAGAGCATCCAGAAATGAACTCACACTTCTATGGCCAATTGATTTTTGACAAAGGTATCAAATCTACTCCACAGAAGAGTAGTCTCTTTAACACATGGCAATGGGATAACTGGATTTCAAGACTGTTTTGACTTAAAAATTTCATATGAAGTTGAGAATTGACTTTTCCATTTCTGTTAAAAAAAAAACCTCTGTTAAATTTTGTTAGAGATTATATTAGATCTATACACTGCCTTGGGTGGTATTTACATCTTAACAATATTAAGTTGTATACCCATGAACATGAGAGACCTTTTTATTTATTTAGGTCTTCTTTAATTCCTTTAAGCAGCGTATTATAGATTTCAGTGTGTAAGTTTTCACTTCTTTGGATAAATTGTTCCCAGATATTTTATCCTCTTAGACGCAATTACAAATGGAAGTGCCTTCTTAATTCCTTTTCAGGTTGTTCATTTTTGTGTGGATCTTGTACCCTGCCACTTTGTATAATTAGTAGCTTTCTTGTGGGTTCTTTGAAATTTTTTCTTGTTTTCTGTTTTGTTTTGTTTTCGGAACTGGGGATTTGAACCCAGGGCCTTGCACATATTTTATAAAGCTTCACCATTGAGCTGTACCCACATGCCATCTCCCTTTTTTTATCTTGAGCCAGGGCCTTACTAAGTTATATAGGTTGCCTCTGGCCTCAAACTCATGATCCTCCTGCCTCCACCTCTGAATTGCTGAGATTACCAGCATGTGCCACTGCTCCTTGCTAAGATTTTCTCTTGTTTTGAGACAGGATCTTGCTATAGCTCAGGCTGTCCTTCAACTCAGTATCTTCCTGCCTCAGCCTCCCAAGTGTTGGGATTACAAGCAAGCACCACCACCTCTGGTGATATTTGCTATTTATAGCCATCATGCTCTCTGTAAATATAGATAGTTTTGTTTCCTTCTTTCCTATTTTGATGTCTTTTTTTTCTCATATTTGTTTTTTTAATTTGCTCTGGTTAAAGTTTCAGTACAATATTGAATAGTGGTGGTGAAAGTGGGCCTCTTAGAGCTTTCAATCATTGCCACTGAGTATAATGTTAAGTGTGGATTTTCCATAAGTGTCCTTTATCATGTCAAAGAAGTTCACTTTTCTGAGAATTTTTGGCATGAAAGGATGTTAGAGTCTTTCAAATGTTATTTCCTTTTTCTTTTTTATTTTTTCAGTACTGGGGGGTTGAACCCATGGTACATCCACCACTGAGATGCACCCTCCAGAACATCCCCCCACCATTTATTATTCTTAGACATGGTCTCGCTAAGTTACATGGGCTGTGTCTGGCCCCGAACTCACTATTCTCCATCCTCTGCCTCCTAAATTGCTGGGACTACCGGGGTGCGCCACCACCTGGCTTCAAATGTTATTTCTTTGTCTATTAAGATAATCATGTGTGTTCTCCTTCTCTATTCTATTAATGCAATATATTACATTGATTTCTTACGTTGAACTATCCTTGCATTCCTGAGGTAGATTTCACTTGGTCATGGTGATTAGTACTCTTAACATGGTGTTGAATTCAGCTTTTTGTTGGATTCAGCAATTTTCTTGAGGATCTTTTCATCTATATTCATAAAGAATATTGATCTGTAATCTTTTTTTCATGGGATGTCTTTATCTGGATTTAGGATCAGAGAAATACTGGCACCATAAAATTAGCTAGGAAGTATTCTCTTCCTTTTTTAAAAAAGTCTTTGAGAAAGATTGGTGTTAATTCTTTAAATGTTTAATAGAATTCAGTTATGAAGCCATGTGGACCTGGACTTTTCTTTTGGGGGAGGTTCTTGATTACCAGTTCAATCATTTTTCTTATTTGAGGTCTGTTGAGACCTCAAATCAGTACAAAGAAACTTTCTCTACTTCCCCACCATTTCCCTTTATTCCCCACCCTCCTATGGTTTTCCATCCTTCTTCCCCTCTCCCTCTTTCCCCTTGCTCTGCTTTTCCTTTCTTTCTTTTCTTCTCTCTTTCTTCCCTCCTTCCCTCCCTCCCTTCCTTCCTTCTTCCTCTTCTCTTCTTCATTATTTCCATCAGAAGGTAAACATGCTATGTAGTTTCCCACTTTAAAAATAAGACCCTCTCTTGACCATTTCCATTCCAGCTACTTCTCCAGTTCTCTGCTCTACTATCTACTAAAATTCCTGTACACTAAAATAGCTGGTATACATAATTCCTTTTCCTCTCCTCCAATTCTTTGCTGAAGCCACTTCACTCAAGCTATCATTGAAGCAGCACTTACTTTCTTAGTCACTAAAAATGTTACTAAGTCACTTAGTCTAAGTTATAATGACCCACACATTGCCAAATCCAGTGATCACTTCTCTGTGCTGGATTTATTTGGGCTATCGACATTTGACACAGTTAATTAATCTCTATTCTTGAAAGAGTTTTGTTTTTTCACTTAGTCTCCAGAATAATATGCTCTTCTGGTTTTTCCTCTACCTTGTTTATCTCTGCCTTTCAGGATACTTTACTTGTTCCTCCTTAACTTGGTGACCATGAAACATTTTGGTGTTGTCTATCTCAATCCTGAGACCTCTCCTTATATCCTTTTCCTCCCCATGATCACCTCTCACTTCACCACTTCGAACTCCTTCGAACCACTTAAGGGTCCCAAATGTGTATTTCCAGTCCTGATATCCACTTTTCTAAGCTCCAAGACCCCCCATCTGCTTTCTCAACTTCTCTGTTTGTGTTTCTAACATCTCAGACTTAACAAATGTTTAATCTTCCTCTTCAAACCTCCTCTTTTTGCTTTTTTCATTTCAGTTAACACCAACTCCTTTCTTCTCGCTTTCAGTACAAAGAAACTTAAAGTCATTCTTGACTCCTTTTCTTCTCTGACTCTGAGCAAACTCTGATAGATTTTTTAAATATACAGATTTTGACCATTCTCCCATCCTGCTCTGCAGTTCTCTCAATCCAAGTTGCCATCATCTTCCTTTATTATTATAGCCTCTTAAATGATCTCTCTGAATTTGTTTTTTCTCCCTATAGTCTGTTCTCCATGCTGCACCAGTGTTCTTTTTGAAAATTTAGTTGGATATTTATTCTTGTACTTACAGTTCTCCAATGTCCTCCTGTCCAGTGGTGAAAGTTGGGGAGGTCTTATTGAAGAAACAGACCAGATGGAGACCTCTACCCAGTGTTTCCTTTCTCCTCACCATCACAGAAAGAATTTAGAGACAAGGTAAAATATAGAATTGGGAGGAAATTTTATTACAGAGAGAAGCAACACTCAAGGTGTGAGTGCCGGTTCCTTAAGAGAGTCACACATTACAAGCTTTTTCTGGTGGGTTGTATACTAAATCTGGGGAATGTTATACAAGGTTATGTGGATCAGTTTTGACTAGGGTGATTTGACAAGGACTATTTCATTTCTTTGTCATGTTAGAATGAGGGTTAGAATGTTTGAAATGATGTCTGCAGTTTAATTGTTTTTGTTGAAACACAAAGCCCTGTTTGATGGTTATTGATCTCATGTGGGGATACCACCTGCCATGCTCTGGATTTTACTTTTTTTTTTTTTTTTTTGTATTGGAGGCTGAACCCAGGGCCTCATACCATACAAGCACTCATACCATACAAGCACTCTACCACCAAGCTGCACCTAAGTTGTGCAGGCTGCCTCTGGCCTTGAACTTGTGATCTTCCTGCCTCTGCTTCCCAAGTCCCTGGGATTACAGGTGTGTGCCACCACGCCCAGCCCGTATTTTGTTTATTTATTTGTATATATGACAGTAATTTATACTCCAAGGACAGACTCCTAGGTTTTTTTTCCATTCCTATATCTACACATAGTATCTAGAATTATGTCTGACACAATAAGCAAATATTTGTTCCATGGTGAATAAATTACATTCTCCTGAAATCATGTATAATGTACTTTCCTGTTGCTATTAGTGATTGTTTCGGTCTTCTGCTTTCCACCCAATTTACTAACAAATCTATTCATTGTTCAACTCAATCATTTTGCAACTGAAGAAACTGAAATGCCCACCCACACCCTGGGTTATGTGGCTTTCATAGGTTTATGTGAGTATTTCTGGACAGAGCCTGAAGAACTCCTCATATTCACCTTCCAAGTGGTCTAGGGGAGGAAATCTTAATAGAGAAAGTGCCAGAGAGTGAAGGAGCGGCAAACTATTTTATAACTCTTTCTTACACTGCTTGGCTTCTAACCTTGACGATCAACATTATTTTGGTTTGGTGATTCAGACTCTTGCTCTGGCTTCCCTCCTCTGTCTTCTTTCTATGTCAGAACTGATAGATTTTTCTGGCCACAATGAACAGACTTATTTTTGTATTTCTTAACTGAGCATGAAACCACTTTATGCTCTGCTAGTTCCCGGGATCGTTAGGCAATGCCAGGCAGGACTATTGGCTCCCAGGTCATTTGAGATCACAGAACGGCCAAGCTGGAAGGAAACAAGGAGCTCACCCAAGCCAACCCACAGTCGCAGCTGAGGACCCTGAAGCTCGGGGAGGGGAGGGGAGGGGCAGTCACACAGGTTTTCTCACTGCGTAGGCAGAGTTATGTCCACTAGCTCACCTTCCAGCCAACAACTGTTTTTTTGTACTCTGTTTTTTCCTTTTTAAGTAATGATTGAATTTCTTTTCACTGGGAACTTAATTTTTAATCTGTTTCAGGTTATAAATTTGTTATCTAGGGAAACAGGTTTTGTTTCAGCTGAGGTATTACCATCATGGTCAAGTCTTAGTCAGCAGAAGGAAGATGGGCTTAAGGTTTGGGGGTTTCCTGTGCCTTGCTCCTCATACCATCACGTACAAGGCTGCTTTCCCTGCTGCTTAGGGCCTCAATGTCAGTGAGCCCCACCCAAAGGCCATCACTAACAGAAATACCACATGACCAGTTTAGTAATGCTAGGACTTAGCTGTGTGGAGCACTTGAGAGTTTACACAAGGCACTCACACAAAGAATCATTTGATTTTCTCAGTAACTCTGTGAAATAGGCAAGGATGATAATGTTAATTTGTTAGAAATGGTGAGAAACCTAAAATTTAGAATGCTGTGAAAATTTCCGAGAGTCATCTACTTAGAATGACAAAAGGAAGATTAGACCCAGGATTTTAACTTCAGTTCAATTTTTCTTTCCACTGTAGTGAAATTGTGATATGTTTTGGACATAGTAATAGCCAGTTCTTACTGGTCAGATGGCTGCAACACCAGTTGTACTTTGTTGCTATGGACATTCATCCAGCTAATTGTATTGTGCATTTAAAATGGGCACTCACTTGGCTAGGTGCTGGAGATATGAAATGGATATGATAGAGCACTTGCCTTGCTAGCATTTGACAAAATAGGAATCCCAACAAATAAAAACAGCAATATGATAATGTGATAAATACTACTCACACAGAGAAATTATGCTAAGCCAACCCAAAGTTTAAAATTGAGAGAAATTATTCTGTACATGAAATTGAAGAGAAACAGTATGTGGAGAGGAGAGTCCAATCCACATAGCAAGAGATGTGTACCAAAGACAAGGAGGCAAGATAAAGCCTGACATTTTAACAGATGAAGCATCATTTAAGTGAAGCTGAAGCAGTAGCAGAAGCTAAATGCTTAAGGATGATTCTTGTGGGGTATGTCATTGAAGGACTAAAGCAAAAGAGGACAAAATGACTCTAACCAGGCAAGGAAATAGTTGGAAAGTTCTTTGAGATAGAAACCAAGAGAGCAATATTGGGATGATCCACTGGATGACCTTTTCAAAGACCTATGAAGACCTCTGAGAATTTGAAAGAAAATTATGATCCCTAAAATATGAAGATCTGCTTCATTAAAATCCCTGCAAAATGTACATTGTATCAATTTAATTATTGAATGCAGCAGTGACAAAATTTTTATTGCTTTTGGAAAGAATTAATGGAGTAGGTTTTTCTCACTGCAGAAGTTGCAAAGAATGTGAAGTTATTGCTGAGAAACTGTAACCATCCAAAAACTGTTATTCTAAGCCAATGACTCCCAAAGGAAACTACAATAATACGAAACCCTTTACCTATGATACGGAGTATTTTTGTGGAGTTGCGTGGGAATTTTTACATGTTTCACATGGAGCAGGATGAAGCCCCTGAAGATCAGACTGCCTCAGATTTCCACTGTCTGAAAATGGCCCTGACCCTCAGGCAGAGGAATTATGGAAATGAATTATGTAGATCTATTTAGGAAGTGGAATTGGTAGTGTGGGAAGATAAAAGTTTTCTTTGGTGTGGTGTTACTAATTGAAGAAGAAAATTTAGTCAGGCAAAAAGAAAGCTGAATCAGGAATTTAACTGTTACCTCATCCTGATTCTGCCACTGTCCTGCACTGATCTTGGGAAAACCACTTTACTTACTTGTGCCTCTGTTTCCTTCTTTGTTAAAATCAGCTTGTATGTGGCTGACACAGAAATGATTGGCTGCCACTGTCAATTTTATTTTACTTTTATTAAAGTAATGCACACATTCAGATTCAAAAGCCAAATAATACTTGAAGCCTTGTAACAAAAAAGAAAAGTACTTCCCTGCTTATCCTTTTCCATCTTCAAGTCATGATTTCAAGAGGCGATAACTTTTGATTGTTTTTTTTTTTTTAACAATTTCTCCTGGTAGCATCATCTTTAAGAAAGTAATGTGTTTACTCTATAATTTCTTTAGTTTTTAAATTTAGATCATACCAGTGCTGGAAATAGGCTAGGGCAAGTGTGTTACTTGCTTCAGGTGCAAATATATATAGGAGCGCCTGAAAGCTCAGTAACCAACATATTTTAATACAATGTTTTAAAACTCCAATTATGCAAAATAAAAAGTCCATGATGAGCTACATATCATATTTTTAAATAAAGGCAGGAGCCACATGTCTGGGATTGGGGTAAAGCGAGTGAACCAATTTAGGCAATGGCAGGGTTGGAGTGTGTCTGGATTTAAATTCTGATCTTTCATAGTAGGAATTTCTACTATACACATTAGAATTTAGCTCTACTGTACCACGCCCTGCCTACCCCTTTTCATCCTCTCTCCCCTCCCATGCAATAGGCACTTTTTGCAGCTGTGGACACACTCTGGAATCCACTGAGGGACCCCTGAAAATTGTCAAGGCTTAGACTGTGCCCCAAACTAAGTAAATCAGAATGTCTAGGCTGGGATTGCTGGCCTGAATTATAAACTGCTGCCATAGAGAAATGTCACAGTTTTTGGTTGAAAAAGTGTTTCAACATGTGGACCAAGGTACTGTTCACAAATGACCTCCTTATGGACTACAACTATGTTTTGATATCATAAAACTTTCTTTTCCTTACAGGTAAGAAATTGCCACAGTTTTATATTTGATTAATGTTTTGTTTACTGATGATGAATTTATCGCAGAACTGTCTGGGTTGAACTCTACCACTTTTCTCAAACACATCAAGTAACCCATCAGGACTCCTTTTTGGAGGTATTAGCTCTGCCCAGTACGTTGATGGTCTGCTCTGGCCCGCCCTGCAGTCGCCATTCCGGCAAATTCCTTCCTCTCTTCCTGTAGAGGGACCCTGCTTCCTGATCCTGTGTCATCTTTATACTTGGTTTCTTCATGCCCATCTGTTCTGGAGCATTTCCCTGTGTTACTTCTTTGATAATTTTCTCTCCTCTTACCTTCCCCACAACTGCCCAGACAGCTATTTATTTTGTTCTCAGATCTACTGGATTGATTGTATAATTTTTTTCTACTAATTTCTTTTTGTTTCTATTTCTTGAGACGGTATCCTCAAATTTTACCTTTCCGTACATTTTATTATTTCTACCTTAGTGATTTTTTCTCTCTCTCAGTTTTTTCCTGAATTCCTTTTTAAAACACCATTTTTATGCCTTGCTTCATATATGTAATAATAACTACTGCCATATTTCTAAGGATTTTAGTTATAATTTTTTTTCAAATTTTCTTCTGCATTGTCTCTGTTTCCTCAATTTTTTTTCCCTTTGTAATTTTTGGTTCCTCTTTTTTTTTTTTTCCATATTATTCCCTTTGCTTAGATATTGGTTAATTCTTGGCCCTGAGTTCTTTTTAAAAGCAAGGCACCTACTTTTGAACTGGTTCACTTGTGGTTGTTGTTAGGTGCCATGGAGTCAGATCCAACTCATAGCAAGCCTATGTATGACAAAATGAACTGTGCCATCCCCAGCACTGTATCAGTGCTTCTCTGCTATTCATAGGGTTTTCAATGGCTGATTGTTTTTTGGGAGCGGGCTGCAGAGTCCTTCGCCCAACCTTATAGCACCTGGTGTTCCCAGGCGGCCTCCCATCCAAGAACAAGCCAGTCCGATCCTGCTTATCTTCTGAGATCAGATGGGATCAGATGCCAGGGTGGTACGGCAGCTGGAGACCTGGATACACAACTTTTGTGTGTGTTGTGTGTGGGGGGGGTAGTATTGCCATCAAGGGGTGATAACCTGATTGGTCATGCTTTCCTGCCTTAGGGACTCTCTGTGTACCAAGGCCTGGCTGCTGGAGAAGCACCAGCCGCATGGATGGATGCCTATTCTCCAGCTTCCCCCCACCCCATGCATCAGAACCACCCTTCCATAATCCCCCAGTCATGCCTCACAGCCTGTTGATATTGTGCATGCACAATTTCCTAGGGGGTCTGTGCCTTCATCTTACCCGCACTATCGTCACAAACCACCTTCTGGAGAGAGATCCACAGAAAGCAAATCTTTTCCCTTCAGTGTTTGCTTCTCTCCATCCTAGTGGCACTCCCTTGCCTTGTCTTGGTTTGACTGCCAGGGCTCTCTGTACTTAGGACACAATCAACGATACTGGATCTTTCATTGCATTTGATGTCATCAGTGCCAGGCATGGGTCCCGTCTAGTGAGCCTCCCTTTGATGCCTCTTCTGCTCTAGACAGGTGCTCCAGCCCATAATCTCTTTGAAGAATAAGTCTGACATGGCAAAAACTCACCTCACACCTCCACCTTGATCTAGCTCCTTTGATCTTGTTTTTTTTTTTCTCTCTCTCTCTCTCATGGTACTAGAGGGGTTAAACTCAGGGCCTTACACATACTTTGCAAATGCTCTACCACTAACCTGTACTCCCAGCCCCTTTTCTAATTTTTTTACCTTGAGACAGTGTCTTGCTATGTTATTCAGGCTGCCTCTGGCATCAAACTTGCAATCCTCTTGCCTCTGCCTCCCTAGTCTCTGGGATAACAGGCATGAGCCACTGTACCTGGCTTCAGTTACCTTCTTCATCACTGACTTATTTGACTAGATGAAGAGCAAGCTAGTGAGCAGGAACAGATGAAATCTGTCTTCATGTATCAAGAGAGATGTCTTTATGGAAATCAAAGTATATTTTAATATCATATTTAGGTTAGAACCTGACCGGTCAGCATATCAAAGAAGGCACATCTGGAAAATGTGTCAGGGCAACCATCATAAAATGATCCTATCTCCTCTGTGAGTGGAACAGAGAAAAAACAGTTACTGGAAGCTGGTTACTTGTCTATACTTAAGACTGACTTCACCACCGCTTCCCAAGCCCAGGGGTTAGGAACCCAGAGGTAAGGGAGGCCACTGCATGAGTTTAATCAGTGGGAAAAGTCATCCCGACTTTCCAGCAGGGAAACCCTGAGATTGCACTTTATATAGTCCCTCTTCTAATGCTCTTCAGTTTACCGACCAGCTGATCACCTCACTTCTTTGCATCTTTGTGTGCAAAGTGCTGAGGTTGGACCCTGGGTCTGTGGTGACCAATATGGTAGCCCCATGTGACTCTTGAGCACTTGAAATGTGTGTAGCTTAAACTGAGGTGTGCTACAGGTATAAAATACAAGCCAAATTTTGAAGACACTATAAAACAGTATGTAAGACACCACATTAGCCTGCAGCCATAGCCCTGTGACATCCGATCCCGTCAGATCTCAGAAGCTAAGCAAGATCAGGCCTGGTTAGTACCTGGATGGGAGGCCACCGGGAACACCAGGTGCTATAGGCTTGGGAGAAGGACCTGGCAACCCCCTCCCAAAAATCAATCTGCCATTGAAAACCCTATGAACAGCAGAGAAGCACTGACAATAGTGTTTCCCCTGTTGTACAGGGGGTCGCTATGAGTCGGATACCAACTCGACGGCACCTAACAACAACAACAACAAGATACCACATTAATAATTTTATTCATTATGTATAAAACATAATATTTTGATATACTGGCTTGAATAAAATGTTATTAAAATTAACATCACTTTTTAAAAATGTGATTTCTAGAAAAATTAGAATTATATATATGAGTTTTAGTGGATCACTTTATATTTCTGTTGAAGAGCATTACCCTGGACAATATATCTAGCTCCCCATTAGCTTTTTTTTTTTTTTTTTTTCCTGCGTTATTGGAAAGTTGAACCCAGGGCTTTTGCAAGCACCCTGCTACTGAGCCACATCCCTGGCCCATTTTTCACTTTTTTTTTTTTTTTCAGTAGTGGAGGTTGAACCCAGGGCCTCGCGCTTGCATGCTTTGCATCACTCTTTATTTTGAGACAGGGTCTGTCTAAGTTATGCAGGCTGCCCCTGGCCTCTAATTCATGATCCTCCTGCCTCCGCCTCCCAAGTTGCTGGGGTCACAGGCCTGTGCCACTGCAGCTGTCTCCCCCTTCACTTTTCAATTCTGTGGCTCTAAATGTTGATTTAGTACAGATTCCCCACATTTGCCCAGGAGAGGAAATTAAATTCCAAGAGTGCTTAAAACAATTCTTGACTTCATTCAGAAGCTCAGAATCAAGCTGTACTCTTGAGTAGATATCAAATTCTTGGATTGGCTCCTGAATCCTTAGCACCTGGTAGAATGCCTGATCTAATGTCTGTCTCAAAAAACAAACATGAGGCAATTAGTGAATAATTAGTTTGGACTCGCTCAAGCTAACAGGATGTAAATAAAAGCAAAGAAGCCCCAGGTAACCTCAGTGCTTCATTTTGGGGGAATTCCTAGTGTATGCTTCATTTTCAAGCAGTTTTCTACTAATGAGATAGGGCATAACTTCTTTCCCGGCCTTTGACCACTATAAAGCTGTTGACTGGTGCCTACTAATGCAGAGCAGAAACGTAAGAAAAATGCAGAGGCAGGAGCTTGCAAAATACTAGTAAATTAAAAATGTATACTGGATGAATGAAATTTAAACTTCAAAAAAGATATTATCTACACCAAAGAAATGGGACTTCAGAAATGTTCTATGCCATCCTTGTGATCATTGTCAATATACAAGAACTGGATGACCCAATTCATATTTTGGGAAGGAACGGATACAGTCAGAAGAAATTATATGGGTACCTCAAAATGGCTAAATATTACATGAAGGGGCAGGGTATGTAGCTCAGCGGTAGAGCACTTGCCTAGCATGCGTAAGGCCCTGGGTTTGTCCCCCAGCTCCATGAAAAATTAAATAAAAAGAGATAAAGTAAAATGTATAAATTCAGATTCTAAACTGATTTCCTGACAATGTTTTGGGTTTGCTTTTGCAAACCTTCAAAAACATATTTTGTTGATCTGGCAGATTTTCTTAGGTTTGAAACTTCTCCTCAGGAAGTAGGGAACACAAAGTCATTGCTGTAACAGAAAGACCCAGATTCTTTCATGTAAAAGCAGACAGGTATTTGTTCATTTAGATAAAGACATTCAAATCAAATCAGTCCCTTTAGTAATCTTTATGCTAGCTTATTTAGAGCGAACCATCCCTGGTTTCTCAAGAGTGGGAGAAAATAATCATCAATGTCCACTCCAAGGTGAAAAAAAGTATACAGCCAGCACAGTGGTGCACGCCTTTAATCCCAGTGACTCAGGAGTGGAGGCAGGAGGATCCCAAGTTTGAGGCCAGAGGCAGCCTCATAACTTAGTGAGACCCTGTCTGAAAATACAAAGTAAAAAACGGGCTGAGTGTGCAGCTCAGTGGCTGAGCACTTGCAAAAAGCATGGGCAAGGCCTGAGTTCAATTTCCTAGTACTGCAGAAACCAAAATACAAACAGCAGCAACAACAAAACACAAAGTGTAACCCAAGCATCTAGTCAGGTGAGGAACTGTTGTCATCACAGAGCTTTTGGCGTCTACCCTGGTCCACATCCCACCTAGTGAATGTAAGGAGAAAGTGGTTGGGGGTAAAGAGTAGCGCTGCGCAGTGCTTCCCTTCTTACGTAGGACGTCCCTGGCTTCTCCTCACTCCCCTCTGAAAGGATGAGCCAGGACTCTGGGCACATCTTCACATCTGCACTTTGAATTACATACCTTTTCCATGAGGGGGACATGGCACATGTTCCCAACAAAAGTTGGAATTCTTTCAGGCCAGGAACTCATTAATCTTTTCAAGAACCAGCATGGTGGTTTGGCATAGGTAGAATTCACTAAATGCAGACAAGAAAGATGTCTTATTTTTAAGAGGCTTTGGACATAGCTCTACATTTTCTTGAATAAAAGCTACAAGAGAGACATTTCTGGGTAATAACTAATTTATGTGAAGATTTAGACAGAATTCACAATAGTTTAGGTGTTTTCTAATGCTACAAGAAGCTTCTGAAGACAACTGGACAGTTGGGCTATTTCAGGTCTGAGAGTCTGATTTACTTAAGAGCAAAACATAAACAGGAAGAAAGCAGCCAGCTGCCCTTGTACATGTCACATCATTTAGAAAAACAACTGACTGCAAATATTCTTCTAACTAAGCAAAAATGGAAGCTGGGGGAAACTTCTGAAAACATTTCATATTGGGACTTTTCACAAGTTTCCCAACCTTGGTGGTTTGAAGAGAAATGTTTTATGTGGTCTTTGGTCTGTGCTTACAAAATACAGTGGCCTATTCTTGAGCATAAAGATGTGTTGCAGGATGTCTGGTAAGTGAGTAGTGGTATTCCTTGTAGACTCTTTGAAATGTATAAATCAAACTCATCAGAAGATCATTTTTGTTTTCAGAGGTCAATAATGTGCTATTCCTTAGTATTTTCTTCTCTAGTTTCTATTCCTACTTATCATGGAAAGAGACTCTCAAATATTAAGAATGGTATTCCCTTTTTGTTTGTTTCAGTACTGAGGGCTTGAACTCAGGGCCTCACACATGCTAGCTAATGTTCCACCAGTGAACTACACCCCTGTCCCCCTTTTTACTTTCTTTCTTTTTTTTCCCCCTTTTTTGCTTTTTGAGACAAGATCTCCCTACCTGGTGCAGGCTGCCATGGTGTCCAACTATTCCTTTTTTAATTTTTTTGTTTTAAATGAATCCCGAGTCCCTCCCTTGGTTTATGTTTTCCAAGACCTTGTATGGGCACCTGCTCCTTCTTCAAGTCTTCTCTGTCCCAATTCCCAAGGCATCCTGCTCCTCTAGCCTCTGCCTACCTCCCTCGTAGTCCCTCCACTTCCTTCATAGCTCCTCTTACTACCCTTGGCTCCGTACTGTGCGCCCCGCCTCAGGCTCAGGATTGATCTTCTGTCCTTTTACAATCTTCTCAAAAGAGTGGGAACCCTCTGCCCTTCCCTCTGTGCCATGTGGACATTCCCAGGTCTGTACTGCTCTACAGGCCATGCCTTTAAAGGACATTTCCTTCAGTAAGTTCTGCCTCAACTTGACTTAACAGTCTAAAGTGGAACTGATTATCTTAAGCCCCAAACCAAAATCTCCTTCCAGTTGCTCTTGGCAGTAGGGGAACCATTGTCATCTAGCTAATGATTTCGCTTCATCCTTTGTAACCAATCAGGCACCCAACTCTGAAGATTTTTCCTTTGAAATGTCTTTTACGGGTCTCCTTGCCTCTTCTGTGTGCACTGTCACCACACAAGTCATGCCCTGATTATTGCACCAATTTTCTGGTGAGTCACGCAGGACTCATCTGATTAGTTAATATACCTGGCCGCTGTCTCCTTTCTGGTATAATTGCATCAATGGTACCCACCTGATCAAATATCTTTACTGACACTATTTCCTCCAACTAAAAACTTAAATCCTATGTAGTAATAAATTCCAGGGACTGAAAGTAATTGGCTCAGCAAGATTAGCCAGGAAGAGGGAGGGGGCATAGGCACAGATAACAACAGGGAAGTCTTGATAGCCATGGGGACAAAAAGATTCTGGGTTTTGTCCTCAGATAAATAAATAAGCCTCCAACATATGCTAAGAAGTGAAGAGTATATGCACAATAAGTTTCAATTTTAAAAACCCACTCTAATTACAGAATCCCCCACGTATGTGTCAGCTTGTCATACTTTGGGGGCTTGTGTGTTGCTGTGATGCTGGAAGCTATGCCACTGGTGCTTCAGATACCAGCCGGGCCACTCATGGTGGGCAGGTTGCGGCTGAGATTCCAGACTAAGTCAGAGTAGGGAGAAGGACCCAGCAACCCACTCCCCAAACTATGAGCCATTGAAAACCCTATCAATAGCAGAGTAACACTGTCAAATATAGTGTTGGAAAATGAGCCACTCAGGGTGAAAGGCATTCAAGAGATGACTAGGGAAGAGTTGCCTCCTCAAGGTAAAGTGGAACTTAATGACAGGAATGGAGTAAAGCCCCTGCGACCTCCTTTTGCCTCTCAAAATGAGAAGAAACATAGTGGCTTCAACAAGGGGCTCAAACATAATAAGATCATGTGCATGACACAGTGTTGGTTAGTGTTTCATTCTGCTGTATGTAGGGCCACTGTGAGTCAGATTCTACTGATTGGCACCTAACAACAGCAAACAACAATCACAGAATAAAGAATGGGTTATAAAGCCAAGCTTGGTGTCTCATGCCTGTAATCCCAGCTACTTGGGAGCTGAGGCAGGAGGATCATTAGTTGAGGCCAGCAAGACTGTGCATCAAACAAAACAAAACAAAAGGCAATGGGGATGTTGGTTATAGAACAACAGGAGCGGAAGCAGAGAAACCTGTCAGGAGTATACTGTAATAGTTTTGGGGATAGGTGATAATTGTTAGGTGTGAGAGTGATGGTGAGGGATGTGGAGGGAACCTGGTCGGTTTAAAAATGACATAATAGATACAGTTTCAAGGTGCCCTGTAGAAAGAGATACTGACATTTAAAACATGGCGATGCAGTGAGAAAGGGCACAGGCAAACTTCATGAATTTATGATCCTTGCTCTTGAAATATTCCCAGCCTGTACAGATATACAGCTTTGTGTACTCTTCTATGAATGTGTTCTTTTAGGTGCCATCAAGTCGAGTCTGACTCATGCCTTTGTATGACAGAAGGAAACACTCCCTGGTACTGTGCCAGGCACACAATCTTTTCCATATTTAAGTCCATTATTGCAGCCACTGTGTCAATCCATCCAGTGGAGGGCCTTCCTTTTTTTTATGACCCACCAACTCTCCTAAACATGATGTCCTTCTCCAAGGATTGGTCCCTCCTGACTATATGTCCAAAATATGTAAGACACAGTCAAGCTATCCTTGCTTTCAAGGAGCACTCTGGTTGCACTCCATCGTATATTCAGTATTCATCTCCAGCACCATAATTCAAAAGCATCAATTCTTCTCCTGTCTCCTTTATTCACTGTCCAGCTATAAGCATATGATGTGACTAAAAATACTGTGGCGTGAGTCAGGTACACCTTTATCTTCATTGTGACATCTTTACTTTTCAGAAACAGTATTTTTTCAATACTGGGAAAGTTTAACTCAGGGCCCCGAGTTTGCATACTTTGAAAGTGCTGTACCACTGAGCTGCACCCTCAGCCCATTTTTTTTACTTTTTATTTTGACACAAGGTCTCGCTATATTATGCAGTCTGCCTCTGGTCTCGAACTTGTGATCCTCCTGACTCCACATTCAAAATGGCTAGGATTATGGGCATGAGCCACTGCCCCTGGCTACTTTCCATCACTTTAAAGAAGTTTTTTGCTCCAGCTTTTTCCAATGCAATGCATCTTTTGATTTCTTGACTGCTGCTTCTATAGGTGTTGATTATAGAACCAAGTAAAGCAAAATCTCAAACAACTTCAATCTTTTCTCCGTTTATCATAAAGTTGCATACTGACCCAGTAAGGATTTTTGTTTTGTTGTTGTTGTTGTTGTTGTTGAGGCACAATCCATACTGTGGGCTGTGTTCATTGATCTTCAGTAAATGTTTCAAATCCTCTTCACTTTCAGCAAGCTAAGTTGTGTCATCTGCATAATGCAGGTTGTTAATGAGCCTTCCTCCAATCCTGATGCCATGTTCTTTCTTCTTCATAAAGTCCAATTTCTCAGATTATGTGCTCAGCATAGAGATTGAAGAGGTACAGTGAAAGGATACAGCTCTAACTCATACCTTTCTTGACTTTAAACTAGGCCACCTAGTACTTCCTTGTTCTGTTCAAACAACTGCCTCCTGATCCTTGTACAGATTCCTCATGAATATAATTAAGTGCTCTGATATTCCAATTCCTCTCAATGTAATTCATAATTTGTTGTGATCCACATAGTTAAATGCCTTTTCATAGTCAATAAAACAGAGATAGACATCGTTCTGATATTCTCTCCTTTTGGCCAATATCCATCAGATGTCAGCAATGATGTCCCTGGTTCCATGCCCTCTTCTGAATCCAGCCTGATTTTCTGGCAGTTCTCTGTCAATATACTGTTGCTGTAAAAATTTTACTTGCATGAGATATTAATGATATTGTTTAATAATTTCCACATTTGGTTGGAGCTTCCTTCTTGAGACTAAGCACAAATATGGATGTCTTCCAGTCAGTTGGCTGGGTAGCTGTTTTCCAAATCTCCTGGCATAGGCCAGTGAGGACCTCCAGTGCTGCATCTGTTTGTGGAAACATCTCAATTGACATTCCATCAGTTCATGGAGCTTTGTGCTTCAGCCAATGCCTTCAAGGCAGCTTCCGCTTCTTCCTTCAGTACCGTTGGTGCCTGATGATATGCAACCTCTTGAAATGGGTGTAAAGATTCTGTGTCTTTCTTCCATCTCCTTTTGATGTTTCCTGCACCATTTAATATTTTTCCCTACAGAATCCTCCCCTATTGCCACTTGAGGCTTGAATTTTTTCTTCAGTTCTTTAAGCTTGAAAAAAAAAAAACAAAGTGTTTTCTTCCCTTTTGGTTTTCTATCTCCAGTTCTTGGCACATGTCATTATAATATTTGATTTTGTCTTTTCTATCTGCCCTTTGAAATCCTCTGTTTAGTTCTTTAACTTTGTCATGTCTCCTGTTTACTTTAGCTACTTGACGTTCAAGGGCAAGTTTCAGTCTCTTTTGACATACAATTTTTTTCCTGCCTTTTTAATATCTTTTTGCTTTCCTCATGAATGATGTCTTTGACATCATGACACAGCTCAGGTGGTCTTCAATCATTAGTGTCTAACACATCAAATATGTTCTTGAGATGGTCTCTGAACGCAGGTTGGCCATACTCAATCCAGAACATACTCCTCTTAAAATCCTAACCATGCTTTAAGATTCACATCAAATGACAAAATAAACTAGAAAAGTTTCCCTAAGACAGCTGAATAAAGTTTAATGTTTTTTTTTAAACTCCTCTGATAGTTTATTTGAACTTCTCTAGGATTTTTCAGTGGTGAAGAGCAAACCCAAGCCATCGTGCAAGCCAAGCACATGTTGTACCACTGAGCTAGTTTAACAGGGCCTTAGAAACAACTTTGGCTAAAAAGCACTGACTCCTCCCCTAGACCCACAAGACAGCTAAAAGCAGGATGAAGCCCTACAAGTCTGGCCTCGGTGCCCTCAGTTTGTATCGGTCTCCTTTGCTTTGGGTGGGACTCCTGCTGAGCTCTGCATGTAGCACAGAGCATCTGCCTAAAAGCTGGTGATACCTAGCCCACCTCATCCCCCTGCACAGCTGAAGGTACAGGGAGGAAAGTAACCGAGGCATTTCGCTGTCAGCTCCTGCAACATCCTATTCAGACCCTGAAAAGACACCTGATGTCTCCGGTTGTGGTACTAAGCTGGCAGTCACCTGGACTCCAGGAGAAGCAGAGCCTGGCAGACAGGTCACCCTGGGAGGAGTTGACGCCCACGCGGGAGCACTGATGTCCTGGGACCGGATCGTCCCTCCAGCAGTAAAGCTTTCTGCCACCGCGCAGAAGCCAAACAGAGTTGATGGCCCACCAGACCGAGACTTGCCGGAGACTGCTGGACTATGATGCCTCTCGCTCCCTGCCGCAGTTCTTCCTGTATTTCATCCCAAAGCTCATGTCAGTACCCTGAAGTCCTGCTGAAATGCTTAATTTCCTTCTTCCCTAGGTGGCCAATTTGATTAAAATCCTGTCCTGCGTTTTCACCTTTGTGTTTTTTGCTTCCTGTGGGGCAAACAGCTGGACCTGACCTACCAGAAACTTGGAGTCAGGCCTCCAGCTTAGGACTCTGGTCACATTGCACCCCACCTCCAGTACTTCTCGTTTCACTCCTCTTTTAAAAGTAAATATTTTGAAGACCAGACCTTGTACCTTCTTTATTTGTTGCATGTACATTACCATCTCTACCCCTAACCGGCCAGGCCTAGTCTCTGTACATTATATTTGCTCAACGCCTGCAGCCATAGCCCCTGGCTTCCAATCTCAGAAGCTAGGCAGGATCCGGCCTGGTTAGTCCTTGGATGGGAGACCACCTGAGAACACTGGGTGCTGTAGGCTTGGGAGAAGAACCTTGCAACCCACTCCCAAAAAACAATCAGCCATTGAAAACCCTATGAATAGCAGAGAAGCACTGACAATAGTGCCTGGCATGGTACAGTGTTGGGGAGGGTTTCATCTGTTGTACATAGGGTCACTGTGAGTCGGACTGTACTTCATGGCACCTAACAACAGTAACAACGTGCTCAGTATGTTTTTCTTATAAATTATATACATAGTTTGAAGTGACAAATTGAAATGATGCTGCTATACATCATTGTTATGCAAATGGTACAGAACTGCTTAGAAACAGTAAGTGGTTTTCTTTAAAAACAAGCAGCTAGTAGGGGACAGGCATGGGACTAAAACCTGTGCCTGCTTTTTAGTAAACACACAGTACAGATTATTGAATAAACTCATGCTTTCATACTACAACTGTCTACTGGGGTCCTGCAAAGTGTCAGACACTGTTCGTGGTGTAGGACATTCAGCAGTAAATGAAGTAGACAATGACCTCCTGACAATATGGAGCTCATACACAAGTCAGAGAGACAGGTGATAACTCAAAGAATATAGTTTTATAAAGAAAAATAATGTTGGAAAGGAGGTGGGGTGCATATGAGAAGGAGGATTGAAATTTTAACATGGGGGCATCAGAAAAGTCTGACTTAGTGCCAAACATCTGAGTAAGACCTAAAAGAGTTAAAAAAGCATGAGGAAGAGTGTTCCAGATAGAGGGAAAAGCAAGGGCCAAGTCCCTGAGGACCTGGCTTGCCTGCTTGGATCTAGGAACTGAAGACTGTGGGACAGAGAGGAAAGGTAGTAGGGGAAGCTGCATGAGGTGGGTTCACGGAGAGACACAGAGCGGATCATGTAGGGCTTCTTAGCCTTTTAACCACTATCTCGTAACCTAGTGAGATGGAATGCCTTGGGAGAATTTGGGTGGAAGAATTTTGTGTTATGAGCTTTTAAGGATCACTCTGGGCTGCTTTATGACTGAATAAATTGAAAAAGAGACAAGGGCTAAATTTGGTAAACTAGTTTGAAGTCTATTGCAATAATCTCAGCTAGAGAAATATGGAGGCATGGACCAGAGCACTAGCACTGGCAACCTTGAGAAGTGGTCCAACTCTGGATGTGTACGTTAGGGTAGATAATTGTCCCGATCCTTTACCCTCAGGTAGCAGATGAGTACGTTAGAAATAGAAAGTTCAATGGAATTGATTCTAAATGTTGTTGACTCATAGCAACCCTCATAGGGTTTTCAGTAGCTGATTGTTTCGGGATTGCTTTGGGAGTGGATTCCCACATGCTTCTCCCATTTTGGGGGTGCTGGGGATTGAACCTGGGTCCTCAGAGAGTGTGGGGCAGTGCTCTACCAACTGAGCTAAACTCTAGCCCTTGACTCTAAATAGCCAGTGTAAATTATCACTATGTTTAAAAAAAAAAAACTCCAACCATACCAAAGAATTTTATTAACTCAGGTAGAAAGAAACGATTCTTTCTGAGTTAATGACAAGTTAGTGACAAGATGGGGATGGTCAATAATATTAACCTACTGCTGGTGGGATGGACATGGGCATTGAAGTTCAGGCGACCTGGGCACGCATCTTCTGCTTTCACTGGGTAACTGGGTGACTCAGGCAAGCCACTGGAAAGCTCTTTGTTTTCCTGTGCCGGACAGGTGTGGGGATGAAATAAGATAACGTGCTTGACATGGAATAAATATGCACTCAGTTTATATCCTTTCCTGCCCATTCCCAAGATGGCCCTGGAGCTCTGCTTAGTGATCTTTCCCATAAACACAGCGGAAAATCAAAAAATATTTTTCTTCAATACTAGGGAGTTGAACCCAGGGCCTCACACATGCTTTTTGCAAGTGCTCAACCACTGAGCTGTAGCCCCAACCCGTATTTTTTTTAACTTTATATTTTGAGACAGGGTCTCGCTAAGAGATAGGCCACCTCTGGCCTCGAATTTGCAATCCTCCTGCCTCTGCCCGCTAAATTGCTGGGATTAAAGGCATGTGCCACCATGCTTGGCTGAAAATCAATATCTTAAATGTAACTTTTGTCACTTTTATAATTATAGAAAATACATTTCAGAAATAGGAGAATAGAAAATAAAGAAATATTTTCATGATAGACTTCCCTAGGAAAAATGTTTGGGTTTGATAAGCCATCTAGTTTAATAATTTGATTATTTTAAGTGGAAACAGACCTACTCTTTCCTTAGAGACTCATTAGTGTCTTCCAAAATAAAAATAAAAATCACAGGGTTTCATTAAAGAATTTCCTCTTGGATAAAGATTGTTTTTCCCAATTACTAAGATTTCATAAAGGTGAAACAAAGTTTAAGGGACTTGTGGTATCTTTGGAAAGTTGGGGGGGGGGATAATTTTACATTCTGGGAATGAATTAAGAAAATATGCCAGCCATCACTTTTCAAAAGCCAACCGTATAACACACAGACCTCAACAATTTCCTCTTACATCTGTGCTCACACCACATTTGGTCTCTCCCTTCCCCCTCCTCCAACACACACTCAGACACAAGCTCTGAGGAAGTGTAGCTCTTCCATCCCCACACATTTTGTGTGACCCAGGTGGTCTTTAGAATGTCATGCCAGAACAACTTCTTGTGCTGTGCATTTCCTTTTCAAATGTTCCAGTGAGCTGGCTATGTTTCTATTATATCCAGATAACAAATTAGCAGACTGAAAATTAATTCATCTAGTCATTTTTATCTGTGCAAACTAAGAAAACCTGTTGGATAGAGATCTTGCTGTAGTCACTACTTTTTGGATATCTACGCATTGCCTTCAAGATTGTTCACCCCTCTGGTCCTCTCTTGACTAAGGGTAGCCATTTCCTGCTGTGAAGGTACTTCCCACTGCAGCCT
The DNA here is from genome assembly GCA_007922755.1 of Pedetes capensis. Lineage (NCBI taxonomy): Eukaryota > Metazoa > Chordata > Mammalia > Rodentia > Pedetidae > Pedetes > Pedetes capensis. Next base: position 158,392 of record VMDO01001015.1, read on the forward strand.
GGAGAAGCTGCTCGTTCTCCAGTGCACATGACTCACCTCCTCCTTCCTTTTAGTCATTCTCCTGACCATATCCTAGTCTGAATTTTTTCCTTCTGTCTCTACTTCATGCTATTTCCTTTCTTATTTCAAAATACTCCCATAAGACTCCATGTGACCTGCCCAGACTAACCTGTTCCTAATAATTCCAATAGATGTGATGTAGGTCAGTTGGTAGAGTGCTGCTTTGTGGTCTCTGAGGCCCTGAGTTCAATCCCTAGTACTGCAAAAAATGGGAGAAAGATGTGGCAGCCTGCTCCTGAAACAAATAATCAGCCATCGAAAACTCTATGAGGGTCACCACGAATCGGACACAACTTGACAGCACCTAACAACAGCAGCAGCAACAACCACAACAATAATTCCAATAGCTCTTTAGAATGTGTGCATCTATATTAAAAAGTGGTGTCATTAGACCTCCTATCACACAAAGAAATAGATGATTAGCATGGAAATAGGTTCTAGCATAGAACTGGGGCCTGGAATACAGTGTAGGCAGCACCTAGTGTGATCCTTTCATTTGCCAGGTGAAGAAAACAGGGCCAGAAATTTGCATCACTCAGGATCTGAATTCCTGTCTCCTGACTGCTGGTCCACTTTCCTTTCCACCATGCCATGATCTACTTTGTAGTTATCTCTGTCCCCTCATCCAGTTACTTTAACCTAGTACTAGCCCAATGCAGCCAGCTGTGTGATGCTGTTAGAGTTTCCTGCCTTCCATCTCTTTCTAGGTGCTCATATATGGAACTTACTCAAGTTTCAGTTTCTTCAACCATGGAATGGCTATCATAACAGTGGTTTTCTCCCAGGGTCATTGTGAGGATTAGCTAAAATGATCTGTGGCCCTGGCGTGTGGTAATAAATGTTGGTGGTGCTGACGATGATTACTGTGTGAGAACAAAACAATATTTATACTGGGTTGATTTTGTTTCTTCCTTGGTGGACCCTGGTTCTCTGAACTTCCTTAAACCTCCTCTCTTCCTTCGGAGGCTCTCACACAGGCCAATTTCACTGATCACATGACGGTCTGCAACGAAGGAATCCGCCAGGATTGGGATTAGTGGCAGATGCGAAGAGTAGGGATGGAGCACCTGGCTGAGATGATACTGGAGAAATGAGTAAGATTTGATCCTTGTCTTCAGGAATAAAGTGTAATTAAGTACCCAGCTTTTCAGGGCCTTGAAGTGCAGCAGCTGGTTGGAGAAAGTAGAGCTAAGCCTGGACTTGGCTGACCAGGGAAGACTTCTAGTGACAGGGGAGCTGGAGCCTCATGTGGGGTAAAAGAGGAGAGGACAGAGTGACATGTGGTGCAAGTTCTAGGGGCACAAAGGAGAGCAGAGTCTCACTTTTCATCCACTGAAATGCAGAGCTCTTGCTCCCTCACAGACCTGCCCTCTGGGATGTTCTTACCCAGTCGGCTTCCTAGTCCTGCCCTTCAAAGTTTTATCTCCTTCTCATGTCCACTGCTGTTTGCTGCTCTCAGAACGCCATCACCTTGGCCTAAAGAGATGCTCAGATCTCCTCCAGTCAGCGTATCTCTAGTTTCTCTGCCTTCTATGCACCCCAGCATGGTTATCAGACACATCTTCCTGAAACACACACTGATGGTAACACCTGCAATCCACTTGGCACCTCGTTCACCTCTGCAGCCATCCAGAGGTAGCGTTGTTTACTGCCTTTGTATAAAAAGGGTTCTGACTGAGAGAAGTTATGTGACTGCCTGAAGTTACCTAATCAGTGAAAACTAGACTCAGTACTGAAATCTACCTCATTCTGACTCCAGCATCCACACATTGCCCCCCACTGTATGGCCTCCCTTACAAAATAAACCAAGCATTGCAAATTCATGGCTTGCATATATTCCCTTCTAACCCTAATCCCATACATTTGCATGCTGTCTCTCTTTTGACTCTCATTGCTGAACAAAAACCCAGGCCCCTCTCCCAGATGATGCTCCACCCACACACACAGGCACGCACACACACACACTCTGTGTGGATACCAACCAAGCACTGTGTGAGCTTAATAAGATTTGAAGAGTTACTGCGGTTACTAGGAGTTTCACAGGAGTGCCAGTTTATGACTTCCTTTTTCTACCCAATTGCAATGTTAAGTGCTACTTACCCAACCTTAACTCTGACAGCAACGAGAAATTCTCACCCTTGTCTTGCATAGGGCAGTGTTCCTCACAGTCAGGCCACACAGTGGCCTATGCTTCATCTCCAGGAGGAATGTTCATAAACAGCGTTTTCTCCCTTTTCCTACACCAGGAGGAACAAGCTGTTGTCTAAGCCCTATGGTGATTGTGTTGCAGATAGAATTATGTGTAAGAAACATCAGATCTTAGCCTAAACTATTATGACTTCCTACATTCTGAGAGTCTTATCATTAAAGGAGTTTATTTGAAAACTTCAGCAGGCCATATGCTAGGGGACATGGAAATAAATAAATGTCCATTTTGCCCTCAAACTTCATAGCCTTGTGGGGTCGATGACATAATAACACGTAAGTGCAGCTTGGTCTACATTAGGAGTCTGTGTGAACCAACTGGAAAGATCACTCTTCTTGGAGGAAGTGGTACCCAAGGTGAGCCAGAAAGATCTCTGGGAGCCACCCAGACATAAAGGTATGGGAAACACCAGGGGAAAAGCAGCAGGGCACAGCAAGGAAGCGCAAAATAACAAGCTGCGTGTTGGAAAGGAACGATGAGCTTTTCAGAGGAACAGGAAGACGTGGCTGGAGAAGGTGGAAGGCATCAGGTCTTAGAGAGCCTTATGTGCCAGGCCACAGGCTTGGACAATGTCCTGGAGACAGTGGAGAGACTGGGAAGCACTGTGAATCAGGGAATGGTATGCTCACATTTGTAATTTCTGTAGATGAGCTTCACCCAGGGTCCCTGATGCAGAGGACAGATTTGAGAGTGGGTTGGCATGTCTGGAGGTGAGTATAGTTGGGCAGATTGAGATGGACCAGGGAAATGCTGAGGAGGTGACATTGACAGGTCTTAGTAAGAGGACAGTGAGCTGAGGTTTAGCTCAGTTGGTAGAGTGCTGCTCTGCATGCTCTGAGGCCCTGGATTCGATCCCCAGCATTGCAACAATGGCAATGGAAAGACCTGGCAGCCCACTCCCAAAACAATCTCAAACCATTCGCCATTGAAAACTCTATGAATAGCAGAGAAGCACTGATATATTGTTGGGCATGGCACAGTGTTTGGGAGGGTTTCATCTGTTGTACATAGGGTCGCTATGAGTTGTACCCAACTGGACGGCACCTAGCAACAGCAAACAACAGTAACAGGATGAATTTAGAGGCTGATGAAGGATCGGGTCAGTTTGACTTGAGAGACCAGTGTGTGCTGAGGCCTTTGGCTACCCAGGGGACACAGGGTTTCCCAATTCTCATCACTGAGAATGAAGATGGTGAATGTCATTTTGAACATGCAAAATCTTACGTGCCCTTGAACCATGATCATTACTATTTCAAATGCAGATGTAGTCATAGGTCACTCTCTTACTTTCTTCAGGTCTCCACTAAAATAGCAAGTTCTCAATGAGGCCTTCTTTGCCCATCACTCACCCAGCACTGACTCCCTCCATCTGTCCATGCCATTCTCTCTATAGCCTCTATCACCATCTAACATACTTATTATTTTGTTATCTATTAATTAGTTATCTGCCTTCCCCCATTAAAATGTAACCTCCTTGAATAGAAGACTTTTTTTTGGCTATTTTGTTTCTTGCTATAACCCTATTACCTAGAAAAATGCTTGGCTCACTGTAGGCATTGAATAAATATTTGAGGAATGAATGAATGAAAGAATGAATGAATGTCAAAGAATATAGCCAGTTGATTTTATGAGCTGTTCCAAGGGAGCTGAATAGCTATGTATAGATAATGGCTTCTTCCCACCTATCCACTCCCTCTCACCTTTAACCCACTCTCTCTCTCACCTCTAACCCACTCTGGTGTGGGCCTCTTCCTCAATGCCCTTCCTCTCTCTCTTGCTTTCCTGTCTGAGTTTCACAATTTTACAATGACTGTGGTTCTGATTCCTGGCAAAAGCAAAACCTCTGGGAACCTGACCTGTAGTTTTCTAGGATACAGACACCCTGGTCAACTCTTTGGCCACTTTCTTTTTCTGTAGTTGGGCAAATTGGAGTTAAGTAAACAAAAAAGTATGCTGTTTGTTGGAATCCAAGGAATTAGCTTTCAAACTGTCCATCATAGTCAGTGGCAGAGAAGAACTTGCTGAATTAAAATGTGAAAATGGTTTTTAATGCATGCAGATCTGAAGGAAAGGTAATATTATTATGTCTTTACTTGTGCCTGTTTTTCTCTCGTATTTCAGAAGAAGTGAAACTGCTTTTCCCAAAATGAAAGCTTCTACCTCTGCCCCTCATGCCATTCTACCCGGCCACTCTGTCATCCTCCTATTGTAATTGCTTTTTAATTGGCACCCTTAATTCCAGGCTCTGGACCCACTCTAACCATCCTCGCTTTCTGAGACCGACTCTGATTGTGACACACTGTGCCTCTGTGTACTTATAGGGAAATTGCCTGGAGACAAGTGGATCTCCTTGACCAAAAGGTGAACTCCTGACAGAACAGCAGAACTTTATGCAAGTGACTAATATGGCACCTGTCACATAACTCTAGTCAAAAATCTCGTTTCTCATTGTCTATGGAATATAGTACAAACTCTATTAAGCATTATTTCAAGTCTCTGCAGTTGCACCCATACTGCCTTTATTTTTTTAATTACTATCTATACTTTATGCTCTGAATACTATCCAATATATAAAGCCAGGTAGTCTGAGCAAATTTATTTTCCAAATGGCCATGTCAGAAGCTCAATCATTATTATTTTAATCACCAGGTAACCTGGATAGCAGATTATCCATGCCTCCAATTTTGCACTCATACCTCTAACTGAGTGCACCCCGGCCTTGAACTTCATCCTGTTCTGGGCCATAATGAAACACAACTGCACATTTAAGAAATTGAAAGGTGTTTTCCTTGTAGGCCAAAACAAAGGTCTTCCCAATGAAATTGGTCAGGCAGAATGGCCCGTTCATACTGGGTACTTGCTGTCCCCTGAGTTTTCTGTGGCTGCCCCCCTTGGCACCTGAGTCATGGTGCTCCCTTTGCCTGGAAGGCCATCTCCACCTTGCTGGTCCATTCTGGTCGGGCTTGTCCAAGTCCTGTGCATTTGTCAGCACAACGAAACCACCACCTCTTCTCTGCGTGTTTCACTGCATTGAGTCCTTCCTCTCTGGGTCTCCAAAGGGCATTGTTTGCACCCCTTTTTGAGCAGGTATCGTAGTTACACATGAGCTACAGAGAGAATGTGTGTCCCTCTGAGGGGGGGGTCCTCTCTTCTCCACTCCCGGTTCCCCCTCTCTTGCTCCTCAACTTTCTTCTCTGCTTAGCGTGATGACCTGCTTGGTGTTTGTTGTTGAGGAGCAGCTTGGGGTCCATGCTTCTTAATCGGGTGGGGTTAACCCAGCACTGATCCTGAGGCTTATTATTTTTCTCTTGTTCCAGCTCCAGTTTGACTAATGGGAAGTAAGACCAGAGGCAAGTACGTCTTCTCCAACGACTCAGACTGTCCTTCTGCTGGTCTAGACGCGGGGTTAGGGAACGGGGAAGCTGCTTTGGCTTTTGCACGATGCTTGTTCCTCAAACTCGTCTCCCCTAGGAATAAAGTTGACGTACAATTTATCAATCTCTTTTTAAAATTTTATTTGTCAGTTTACTCAGAGTGCTGGTACAGAAGAAGGTGCTAACTTATTGGATAACTTCAACCTTGTTTTCTCTACATTATTTATTAAATTTTAAGGGTTGAAATGATGTCAAATTCTTCTTCCATCCTCTGCAACACCAAGCTCAGAGACAAGCACATGGTAAATATTCAACATGCATTTCTTGGATTGAACTGAGCAAATGTGTGAAAGATGCAGAGAATGACAGGCTGTCCCGCTGACTGTAGTGGCCATCTGCCGTGTTACTTCTTGTTCGCATGCTCTTTGCCTTAATTAACATGAGTTGAGTTAGAATTATTCTGAAGCAGTGGCTTTGGGCCACAAGGATGGCCAAGTGTCCAAGCTGGATTGCACAGAATCCCGAAGGGCACAGCTATGCGAAGTTGCGGGACAATCAGTGGCCACGTTAACATCAATATCTGGGTTTCACCAGCACCTGGTCCCCCGTTGCTCACTTGGCACCGGCCTCCTCTTCGTATTTTGCGCATTCTCCAGGTGACTCAGAGGTAAGTCCACTTTGTGACCTTCCTGTGTCACCATCTCAAAGGCCCCAGGGCCACTTTCTCTGCTGCCACTGCCTGGCGTGGAAACAACTTCTTGGCTTGAGGAGGCTGAGGGGACCCCAATCCCCTCAAGGCCACTAATGGCCTTCAACCCTTAATCCTTGAGTAGCCAGAGAAGCACTTTGTCCCATGCTGCATTTTGTCACTAGAGACACAGAGTAGAGAGAGGAGCTGAGGCCAGAAGGCTGTCTGAACTGTGGAGGACAACTAACCCAGTGACTAGGAGGAGGAAGAGGGCAGGGTGACCTGCGCGCGACACCAAACCATTGTTTCCAGAGCTGGTTTGGCAGGGGAGCTCAAACATGTTTGAAACTACTTTTCCCCCAGCATCTGTTTCCAAGGATTTCGTCAGAGGTCCTGACAAAGACTTGTGCATATGGATGTTTACTCCAACATTGTTTATATGAGTCACTTCCAGAGCGCAGTTTTGGTGAGGTGGTGGAGGCAAGGTCAGGTGGCAGTGATGACGGAGAGAGCAGGAAATGGAGGCAGAGGGGTGGAGGAGAGGACAGGGATGGAGGCTGAAGGAGAGCAACACCCTCATCCGAAGCCGAGGAAGTCATGGTGCTGGGCAGGGTGGATGAAGCTGGGGCGGGAGAGCACAGGGCTTCCGAACCCAGAGTGGGGCTTGGGCTTTATTTCAAGTGAGATGACAAACAGTGGAAGATTTTTTTTTTTTTTTTTTTTTTTTGGTCTGGTTTGGGATTTTTTTCATTTGTTTGTTTTTGTTTTTATTTTTGTTTTTGTTTTTGAGACAGGCTGGCTTCAAACTCTTGATCCTCCTACCCCAGCCTCCTGAGTGCTGGGATTATAGGTGTCTGACCTCACACCTGGCCTTAGTTGGATAATTTTAACTAGGAAGTGAGATGATCTTATTTTATGTTGAAAAACATTTACTTGAGGTATTGTTAGAAGAATACATTAAAAAAAAAAAAAGGCATGTTCCATAGAGACCATTATCAGGTTACTGCAAAAGAGTGAATAGCCAACAGTCTACTCGGGTTTTACTAAAGCTATATAATGTTTCCCAACTGCACTAATATTGCAATAGACATATTGTTGTTGCTTGGTGCCAACAAGTTGGGTCCAACTCATAGTGACCCTCATATGGTTTTCAGAGGCTGATTGATGCAGTTCTCTTAACCTTTCTCTACCCCAGAACCTTCCTTCGTGCAACATTCGAGACATTATTTAGCTTTCACTTGGCGTATTCAGATCTCCTCTATTCTTTTTCTCAGCACTTCTCCGTAGTTTCTAAACATAACAACAAATGTGGGCCCTAAAATCATGCCACAGTTTCTGCTTATAAAGTGGTCATCTAAATAATCCAGGATTTGCTTCTGCTGATTGCTTTTATAATGAAACATTATAATGAAAACATTATAATGAAATTATAATGAACATTATAATGAAAACACGGCATAAAAAACTTCTGAAGGGAACCCTGCAGACCTCTGCAAACATAGGAACAAACTCCTAATCATTCCCAAACCTCACTTTGGGAAGAGGGCCATCCCGAGCCCTTTGTGTCAGGGAGACTTCACCTGAGAAGCGTTTGCTTTGCTCCTTCCTTTCTGATGAATGAACTGGACCACTGGGACAGAGGTGTCTCGCAGGTGATCTCACTGTGGTTCGAGTTTCTGTGCTGTCCTTGATTTCTTCTCCTCCCAGAGAATCTGGAAGATGATTATCCAAAGCCAACTTCCTTGTCACCCCTGGGCACTAAAATATGAGCTGTGAAAAGGGTTTAATGCGGCATTCTCATGACCTAGTGCAAAAGCATTTATTTTTTAAATAACTCCAATTCAGCCAAGGATGTGAGCTGAAAACAAACCAGTCAAAGACCAACAGGAAAGGATGGATTTGTATAAGTCTTTACTGAAAAAAAAAAAAAAATCCCAGCAATGTAAATCTAGACTGCTGTGGTCTTACTTCCCAAAATGTCCAGAGTAGGAACCGGAAAGCCAACAAACCACTTCTCACGGTCTATAATTTGGAAGAGGAGAGAACTAGATTTCACAGTGTTTGGACACCTTTGCTCAACTTTATTATAAGCACATCTTTTTTTCTTTTTAATTTCTGGGAAAATTAGAATTACTCTAAAATAAATTCATGATTTTACCCACATGTGGACATGCTACCTACTACTAATAATTTATTCAGTGTTTGTTGTAGGAAGAAGTACCAAAATCACTGAAACCTTGTAAGTTCACTCTACCAATGCTTGCCAGTGGGATAGGCAGACACGGTGTGTGCTGACTCACTCCTCGGTGCAGCATCGTGTCCTGGGACTGGATGACAGAGGCTGAGTCTGCACGTTTACGTGCACTTAGCTGATTTCTACCCAAGGCAACTCTGAAGCCAACATGATGCAGCCAAGCCGGTGGCCCCCACCACATGGAAATGGGAGAGAATATGTGGCAGGGGGAAAGAAAAGTAAATCTGAAACCTGGAAAACTTGAGATAGACAAGTTATGACATTTTCCTCACTCTGGAGTTTACATGTATAACTTGAAGAAATTGATCCTCATTGCAGGATACTGTGGATGTTAAAGTGCTTCTGCCTGACAAGCACACACACACACACACAATATAATATACGTGCATACAAAAACCTAGGTTGAGCTATTCAAAACTGCCAATATTGATCATTTTTTATGTACAAAAATGGCAATTTCATATACTTTGACATAATATATATATAAAGGATTATGGGCAGTAGGAAAATAGTAAGGAGCACCTTCTCATTGGGTTAAAGTAAGCACAGGTAGGGGTTGAGGATATAGCTCAGTGGAAGAGTGCTTGCCTAGATGAACAAGGCTTTGGGTTCAAGTCCTAGCACTACAGAAAGAAGAGAAAGAAGAGGAGGAGGAGGAAGAGGAGGACGGGGGAGGAGGAGAAGGAGGAGAAGGAGGAGAAGAAGAAGAAGAAGAAGAAGAAGAAGAAGAAGAAGAAGAAGAAGAAGAAGAAGAAGAAGAAGCAGCAGCAGCAGCAGCAGCAGCAGCAGCAGCAGCAGCGGCAGAAGAAGAGGAAAAAGAAGAGGAGGAGGAGGAGGTGGTGGTAGTGGTAGTGGTAGGAGGAGAAGAACGAGGAAGAAGAGGGGGAGGAAGGAGCGGAGGGGGAGGAGGAAGAGGAGGAGGAGGAGAAAGTATGTGTGAGGCTTCCATAAAATTCATATATGCCATAAGACATTGTGAAAGGTCCAATAACACATATAGATGATGCAATGGGGGGAAAAAACAATGTGCTTTCCTGAGTACACTTAGGAAAAGGTTCAACAAGAAAGCCAACCAAGGGGCAGGCCTATTTTCTCATATGGATGCTGTGTTAACATCAACTCTTTTTTAAAAAGTCATTTGTGAGCTGAAAAGTAGATTCTCAACTTTCCAAGACAAATTTAAAATACACCTTGATGTTGTCTTGATTTTTTTTTTTACTAAACTCTGAAGTATTATCTAACGTTGATGCATGTCAATACCAGGATGTGAGTCATAATATTTTGCTCATTGCTCTTTATTTTTGCTATCATAATGGAATGCTAGTCCTGTGATAGGTAAGATTACAGTTGTTTTCAGTTTTTCAGAAGGACAATGAGCAATGTTCTATTAATTTGCCACTCCTACATTCAGTCTCCTGGAAATGACTTGTCAACCCCAAGTTTTGTCTCCTGATTGATGGTTCAGAGCTTGACTTTTCAACTAGGTGACTTTCCTATCTGGTGGCTGGAAGAGTCCTGTGGCTTTGTCCCAAGAGGAGACAGGATGACCACTAATGGGAACTGGGTCAAAATAATGAAGACTCAGGTCGGGAACAGCTTATTTATGGTGACAGAGCAGGACCAGAATGAGGTCAGACTATTTTAGTGACTGTATTGGATTCTTACCTTTTGGGCTTAAAAAAGAAGACATCCAGCTAGGTGTAGTGGTGTACATTGGCGATCCCAGCACTCTGGAGGGTGAGGCAGGAGGATGGCAAACTAGAGGATAGTTTGGGCTACATAGTTATTTCCAGCCCAGTCTGGGCTACATAGTAAGACCCTGTGTAGAAGAAAAAAAATCAAAAAATGTAGCTTCATAGGGTCTGGAATAGGTGTGAACTGACAGGAAGAAGAATTCAAGGGTGGTTTCCACCCTTATTTCCATTAAATGTGTGAGTTCTTCTGGAATTGAATTCAGGGAAACCCTTCAGCAGTTTAACAAATAATAAATCCCATCAGGCTTCTTAGCAAACAAGTACAGACCCAAAGCATTGCTCAATGGCTGCATGGTAAAATTATATGCTATGATAAATGTAGAAGGAAAAGCCATAAGTGAGGACATTCCATCCCACAGTAGAGTGGTGCCAATTCCAGTTGGTAGCATCACTGTGGCTTCCAGGAACCTAAAGAAAAATATTATTTTAAACTGCTTCCCTAATGTGACACATTTTCTTCAAAATAGGAACAGTGCCACGTTTGACTCAATATTGGTTATCCTAGACCTCATAATGGGCTCTTGATGAACCTTTCATTATTTTCACCTGGTTTTAATCTCTTGCATTTCTCCTGGTTGGCTTGTTGTTGAGTATTTTGTAGAGAATTGGATCCAGGTGACAAGTCCTCTTTATTTTGACTTGGAATTTTTTCTTCTCAGGGTTTGAGGAATTCGGCCCCAGTAATTATTTAGGACAAATTTACACAAAGACATATAAGCAGTATTATATGGAATAACTCATGTCAAATACAAATCAATATCCATTTGGGGATGTTATTTTTAACCCGGAAAAACCTATATGACAAAACCTGCATTCCCAAAATATGTCATTCTGGCATAAATATGATTTTGAACTGATGGAAATCGAGAAGAAACTGATACGAAGAAAGCTCTCTGCCTCCACTTACCTGCCTTACAGTGATCCACGAGCCCCTGCAGTTTCCCTCCTCCCTTTTCTCTCTGCCTGGAGGGACAGAAGTTAATTGCTGGAGAAAACTGCATCCAGAGAAGGCTCCGGAACAATCCACACAATAAACCTTATCCTTTGCCTCTGTCACAAGTTCTTTACAGTATCTTGTCCTTTCATTGAGATGTTATCCAGTCCGTGATCTCACAAACCCTTGCGTGACTGTCCACTCGGTGTTCCCTCTGGACACGCACTGCACCTGGCCACCGGCTTCTGTTCGCTTTCCTACTGTTGACTGGCTTTTTTCCATCTAAATTTACAGGGCTCCTGCTCAAAAACATAGGAGAGTAGAGACAAAAGTTCCTCCCCTCCCCTGCACTGGCCTGGGGCTCCCCAGGACTCGTAGAGCAAACCAGTTCTTGAGTCCAATTGTGCAATTGTTAATAAGCAGAAGGTGATTTGTCCCCTACTGGATCATGGCACTGACCAAATGTTAATGAGGGTCTTTGAGATCTTTCAACCTTGAATGCTTACATCTTCATATCTTTCCTCCTTTGACCTCCAGCCTAGTGTTCTTTCTGTGGGATGTTTCTCTCTCTCTCTCTCTCTCTCTCTCTCTCTCTCTCTCTCTCTCTCTCTCTCCTCTCTTTCCTCCCCAAGTTCATTTTTTGATTGAGAAATACTAGATGGCCATAGGGAAGCTCATAGATTTTGGCGTCAGGAAGAGCAAGGTTTACATGATATATTTAACATTTATTGGCTATGTGTTTTCTTTATCTGTAAGAAGGGAAAGATAAAATCTAGTTAAGTATTGTTACATAATTAGATGACATTATTTAACCAGGCTCCAAATAAGCATTAGCTACTATTGTCATCATATTTCTTTTGTAACTTGTGTGTCAATGTATATAATGCAGTTCTACAGAGACAAATTAACCATTAAGAAAATTCCTTGGCATAAAAGTGATTGATTTAAGATATATTCCTTTGGGAATTTTTTTTTTTTTTTTTTTTTTTTTTTTTTTTTTTTTTTTTTTTTTTTTTTTTTTTTTTTTTTTTTTTTTTGGCACTGGAGGGTTTGACCCAGGGCCTCACACATACTAGGCAAGTGCTCTACCACTGGTCTGCACCCTCAGCCCCTTTTTAATTTTTTATTTTGAGATAAGGTCTTGCTAAGTTGTGCAGGCTGCCTTTGCCCTGGAAATCACCCCCCTCCTGCCTCAGTCTCCTGAATCTCTGGAATTACAGGTGTGCCCCATGGTGCTTGGTTTGTTTTGGGAATGGCTGACTTTGACCACTTTGTCCACACACATTTTCTTTTAATAGAGGAATCGTCCAACCCTATTGAAGACTAGGAGGTAGCTGCAGGGTCTTCAGGAGAGTTAATGACTTGTTCATTACATGCCATGCTCACCCCACTCCCTTTCCAGGAGTGACTTTTCACACAGTGCTTACCATACTTCATACCAAAACATCATCCTGGCCACCTAGTTTAATTAGAGCATTGAGCCAAAGGGTGCCATCTATCAGCTTACCAGAAAACTTTACGCAGGAGGAGCAATTTTCTATTGGAGAGTATCTAAATGAATAGATAGGATTTTCTCAGAGCCTCTCTCTCTCTCTCTCTCTCTCTCTCTCTCTCTCTCTCTCTCTCTCTCGTCTGTGTGTGTGTGTGTGTGTGTGAGAGAGAGTGAGAGAGAGAGAGAGAGAGAGAGAGAGAGAGGCAACAGAGAAAATCCTACCACCAGGAAAGGAGACTGTGCTTAGCTCAGCTGATACAGCATCACTCTGTGCTCTCTGAGGCCTTCCGTCCTATCCCCAGGGCCGCAAAAATGGATGGACATGACAATCCACTTCCGAACAGATCCCGAAACAATCAGCCGTTGAAAACCATATAAGGATTGCTGTGAGTTGGGTCTGACTCAACAGCACCTAACAGCAACCTAGGGCAGGGATACATAGACACTCTGAGGCAGCAGAAGCCTATAAAAACAGAAACCATGGAAGAACCTGGAGAGGCAGGAGTTAGAACAGGCAGTGGAGAGTGAAGCAGAGCGGAGAGACCCAGGAGGAGGAAAGAGGCCTGGGTCTGGAGTGACCCTAGGCTGGTCTCTGGCTTTGGAGGGACTTTATCAGAGCTGCTGTTGAGCAGCTAGAAGGGCTGTAGAATCGAGAAAGAAGTTTTAGTCCTCCATGAGGGTCATCTAGATGATTGCAAGGGTTTCAAGGTAACAAAGCCCCCATGAATCCATCCAAATATCACCAGATAGTGACCATTCGGTCAGTCTTTGGGTAACTTTGGTTCTCATGTTGTTGTCAGGTGCCATCAAGTCAGGTCCAACTCATAGTGACCCTCACAGGGTTTTCAATAACTGATTGTTTCAGGATTGCCTCATAAGTGACCCTTTGGTTTGGATCTAAATATCCCCGAAATGTCACGTGTTTGAATATTGGATCCCAGCTGGTGGCCCTGTCCAGGGAGGTTATGGAAGCTTGGGAGGTGAGATTTAACTTGTAGGCCACAATAGGAGCTTTTACAATTGTCTACTTTATTTGGAAAATATTTCCTGCATCTGAGCTAAGATTTTTTTCTTCCTTAAATAGTTTTTAAGGAAATAAGACATAATTTTTATTGTTGTTGTTATCTGTAGGTTCATTTGTGTGTGTGTGGATGTGGAAAACCCAGTGGTGATTCATACATGCAAAATCAATTTCAAAGCTTTTCCAAAAGGTATGCACACCCTCCTCCCAGCCCCAAGGGCATGGTTCATAAACCCCTCACATCTTTTGTATTTTTATTCAATTTAAGCCACAAATATTGTCTAGAGTAGAAGCCAGAGACCATGACTCATATTATTGTGACTCTTTATACCTTAAAATCTTATCAGTGTAAAAGAGATCATAAAAAGTTTCTTTCAATTCTATGTCTTAAGGTTAACAGTAAAATAATATTTAGAGCACTCACATATTAATTGAATAAGGCTTCTTACAGTTTAAACTTGATTTGGATCTAGGTAACTTTTCTGTTTAATATCTCCATCAGCCAAGGAATTTTGGAGGACCAGCCTCATAACCTCAGGGATGAAATAAATGTTGACAAAGAGCATGCAGCTCACAGAAGAGCACTAAGAATTCTGAGAAAGTTAGGTTCAGGGAGAACTCTCCAGACAGCTACAAAGAAATCTCCTGAGTCTCCTGTATAGTTACATCCTGATCAAGGCAGCGCTCGTGTCAAATTTTGTTGTGTTTGTTTTCCTGAGACTCAAATGTACATGCAGCAAAAAGGCAAACTCATATATATTGCCGAGCAAAGGGCAGGCAAGTACATTTTATAACAGGCAACATGGGTCAGTCTGGTCTGGGTAAGAATTACACAGCTCAACTAGATTACCACCATGTGTCTTCCTATATCTCCATTGCTGTACCATCCATCACCCTAAAAATCATCTTTAGTTCACAGAAATTCAATTTGGATGAGTTTTTCACAAGAAACTTGACAAATTGGTGCTCAAACATTAAGGGAATATATGATTATTAGAGAATCATAACCAATAATTTATATATCCCTTTACATGAAGAAACACACATATGAGGAGCAAAGTGAAGAGCAGAAGTTTTCTTAGTTTATTTGGAGGCAAAGAGGCCTACATGATTTTAAAGGATGGTTCTCTCAGGCCTGGTGACTCTTTCCTCCCTCACAGACCATCAGACTTCTCAGGCAGAGCGCCCTAGACACTGCCCCAGATGATTTTGTCCTTATGCCAATCCTTGCCTTGTTAAAACTATCTAAAATAAATAAAAATTGTTAAACCCCACAAAAAAGAAAGAAAGAAGGTTCAGTATCACTTGGGAAATTTCAGTAAATTAAGAAAATGATAGTACTAGTGTTTTGGTATTTATTTCATTAAATTCCATGTTTAATACTGACCTTTTATCTTTAAAAACATGTTCAAAATTTATGATACTTTAAAAAGTCATTGAAATTAAGTAAGTAATCCATTTCAAATAAAAGGTATAGATGTATTTTAGGACAGCAAATCTATAAACATTCGTCAACTATGTATTATCTTTCTGAAATAATCACAATAAGTCATTTTAAAAGATATTGTTAAAATAAGAAATAAGTCCATGTAAAAATGAAGAAAATGCCAGGTGTCATGGTCCAAGCCTGTCATTCCAGTGACTTGGGAGGCTGAAGCAGGAGGATAGAGTGTTTGAGGTTGGAGGCAGCCTGGGAAACAGTGAGACCCTGTTTCAAGGTAAAAAATAAATAAGGTGCTGGAGGTGCATCTCTGTGGTAGAGCACTTTCTTAGCATGCTTGAGGTGCTGGGTTCAAACCACCAGTACTGCAAAAAATAAATAAAGTAAAATAAAATAAAATAGGATGAAGAAAATATAACCAATTATGAAAAATTAAAAATAAAATAATATTGCTATACCTGTTTTTTGGGGGGTGCTGAGGATCAAACCTGGGCCTTTTGCCTACTAAGGCAAGTGATGTACCACTGAGCTATATCTCCAGCTCTTGTAGATCATTTTTAAAGTCTTCATCTTTTTTTTTTTTCTTCAGAGGCTTCATTCCTGAATCACAAAAGCCAAAAAACTTTTCAGTGCTGCAAAATCACTTTCTGATCCTATACTATTTGGGGAACCGTTAAGAAGATCACTATAAGATAATTCTAAGCTTTTTCCTCTCATTCTTTCTCCTTAAAATAAATCTACCATTTACTTCATAACTTTGAAGATTTAAATTAACCTACCCCAACTGAAGTTGTAATCTTGTCATTGTAGTTTCTATTTCAAAGAGAGTACTTTGTATCCATAGTCATAACTTTTAATTCATGGATAGGCAAAGTATTTCTAGCTTTATTTTCGATATTAGCATATTCAAATCCTGAATTTGTTTTTCAATTCTAGGGGTTGAGCCCAGGGCCTTGTACAGGCTAGGCAAGTGCTCTACCACTGAGCTGCACACCCAGCCCATTTTTAATGTTTTATTTTGAGACCGGGTCTTAGTAAGTTGCAGAGTCTGCCTTTGGCTTGGAACTCACAAGCCTCCATCCTCAGCCTCCGGAGTAGTTGGGATTATAACATGTATCTCTTAGGATTTTGAAAAAATCCACTACTTTGGTGTTATCATTCCATAACTTATCTCCATCAGTTGTGTAAGTCGGTCAAGAGGATCTACATTTTTAAATGTGTTGTTTCAGATTCTAGATTATTTGTTGTGATAATGTGACTCTTGGTGCTTTCTAGCACACTTTCTTGACTTGGAGAGAGAGGTAGAACTCACCTGATGCTCTGTGCAGCTCAAGAACACTGCCACCAACGCTGTCCATCATTTGAAACAGCAGGGGATAAGCTGACAATGGATAAGCTTATCTAGATTTTATCAGGAAACCATCTTTGGCCAGTTAGTTTCTGGGAGTATTTGCTAAGTCCTGAGAAGCTTCATTTTAGTTTTCTGCATTTTCATGGGTCCCAACCCCCATCACCCAACTAGAGTATGTAATAAGAAATTGAGTAATGGTGTAGCAAGCCGCTTCAAAAGCATTAATTTAATTTGGATAAGTCAAAATACCCTGGGGAAAATGGGACATTGGGACGATGTCTCTATTTTTACTCATTATGCAATGTGCCGAAAGCACTCTGAAGTCAGCCAGAAACTGGCAGGTGTAGGACTTTCCAGAATGTGTTAAGTATTTATGACTGGAGGGAGAATGGGTCCAGTTCAACCTCTAGTGTGACCAGTTTCATCAGTCTGCAAAGTTGTACCAAAAGGGTCCAATCTGCCTGATCATTTATGCTTGCCCATGTTTGGAAAGTTGGGAAAGAATTATGTTTTGGAAAAAATTAACACATATCCTCCATGGTGACTTACCAGCCACGTGGCTCACTTCCTACATATGGAGTCTATTATCCCATTCAGAATTGGCCTCTAATTCAAACAGTCCTGGTAGGTACCAAGGTGAGGAGGTTCACATTGCTGCAATGTGGGTTGGTGGGTCATGATTTGTGGAAAAGGTCTTCCTAGCCCTACAGCTCTGTGTAGTTCTGTTCATCTAGGTGTCCAGTACGGACTCCCTCACGTTCATGGCCACTATCTAGTAAATAAGAATGAAAACACAAAGACCGGGCCTGGCTCTTTGTTATTTTTAGAATAAATGCCACTTCTAACTGATCTGCCTACCTCCCTTCCTTTTCCCCTTCTTTCTTTTTTTTTTTCTTTTTCTTTTTTCTTTCTTTTGATTTCTTTTTCAGTCCTGGAGGTTGAACCCAGGGCCTCATGCACGCTAGGCAATTGTTCCACCACTGAGCTGCACCTCCAGCCCCTTCCTCATTTTTTAAAATTTTGGACAGGATCTCACTAAATTGCATTGGCTGCCTCTGGCCTTGAACTTGAGATCCTCCTGTCTCACCCTCCTGAGTTGGTGGGATTACAGGTGTGCAATAAACCCAGCTAATTTTTTTTTTCTTAGCAGTATTAGGGGATTGGACCCAGGACCCAGAGCCTTGTGCCTGCTAGGCAAGAGCTCTACAACTGAGCCACACCCAAGCCCTTTTTTTGTTCTCCTTTCTTCCTTCCCTCTGTCTCTTCCTTCCTTTCTTCCATTAGAACACAGCTTCCTGCTGCTCAGCTGATTTTAGAGACAAAATCTCTGAAAAAGAAAACTTGTGTTCTATCAAGGTCAAGGCCATTCTTCATCCAAAGGACGAAGTCTTTGTTTTTAACCAGGAACTTTTATTTTGAACAAAAGAATGTGTGATCCTCAGTCCTTGAGCGGAAAGAGGAGCAAACAAAGCTAGGATAAGAAATGAATCATACACCAATACTTTGATCTTATAAATGCTCAGTGAGACTGAGGTTCAAATTCTCTCTCTCCAAAACCACCACTCCCAAGTGAAGGCCTCTGTGGACGCCCCCATCCTCACCCCAGCCGTGGACACTTGGTGTTTGTGCTGACGACCTTTCTGTTCTGGAATCTTGTTATCTGCTGGCTGCACCAGTTCCCTCGTGAACTTCTTGAGAACATTGCTCTTTGCCGCAGGAATAGGCCATCCCCCTGCTGTATTCCTAATTTAGCACGTAGTTTTTCTATTTAATGAATGTGATTATGTATTTTTGTTCTAGCACTATTTGAAAGCCTTTCAACTTCTCTTGAAAAACCACACAGGCAGAAGAGGAACTCTGAGCTCCCAGGAAAGAGACTCCAACAGTGTATGGGCTTTCTTTGGTCTAAAAGCATGTGGAAAATGGGATGCCAAAACTTTAGACCCCATGAGCCATCCATAATGGAAGACTTCTGTTCCAGTGAATGGAATTCTTTCCCTAAGAAAATGAAGTGGCTGTAACTTGACCTATAAGTAAAAATTTAGCTCATTATTTTCCCCTGCACAATGTGTGACATTGCTGTAGTTGGCAGAGTCCTCTTACGCACGTCATATCCTTATGTGCCAAGAAGCGGTGTGGAGTAATTCAGTGTCCCATGATGTCCTGGACAGGAGTTTGAGATGCAAATCCCAGCACCTATTTTATGTCTGTGTGGTTTGGAGGAAGTTTCTCAATTTCTCTGAGCCTGTTTTCCAATGTGATAGAAGGGATTAGGCTAAATAATTTTTGGAGGTTTACTTTTCCCCCCCAGTACGTGGGTTGAACCCAGGGCCTTGCACATTATTTGCAAGTGTCCTATGACTAGGATGCACCCCCAGGCTTTGTTGTTGTTGTTGTTGTTTGTTTGTTTGTTTTTTGAGAAAGGATCTTGCTGAGTACTGCAGGCTGCCTCTGGCCTTGAACTCAGGGTTCTCCTGCCTCCGCTTCCTGAGTTGCTGGGATTACAGGTGTGCACCACCACACCAGGCTGATTTCTAGATGTCTTTTGGGGTCTATAAGTCTATGTTAACCTCAAGTCCATTCTTGGATATACTAACTCAGGTTTTATCTCTGTGACCTGAATGCTGAGTTAGTAAATCTTTTCTAAGTGGTTTTATATATCAGAAAAAGTAATTTTTAAAATTAAAAATATTACAGAAAACTAATGGCTTAATTTTTTCCTTGTGCAAAATTTTTCAATGATAATTAGATTTTGTAGAAAAGCTAAAATCAGTTGGTATGTCTTCATACCATACTTCAGTGGCCAGGTAGCACAAATTATTTTCCTACAAATGTAAAGAGTTCAAAAACAACAAATATTGAACGCATGTCATTGTATGAAGCTGATTCTTTCTCAGGTCAGATTCTGGATAATCACCTTGAGCTTGCCCGTTATTTTTATCTATTCACTTCTGGATTTAACTCATTCAACACATTTTGATACAGTGCCTAATGTGTGACAAGCATCCATCTAATATCTAGCAACACAAAAAAGGAGTAAGAAATATTTTTGCCATCAGCTTCAAGTACATCAGAACGATATTTCTCTACCAGTGATGATCTTTTAAAGTAAAACCTCATGGATTTGAAGGCTGATTGTCTGGTTAAATATATTACTTAGTGTACATAAAACTTATTTAGAAAGGTTTTGGGGAAAAGAAACACTTTGATGGCTTTTTGTGTTAATATTTAGCTTTTTTGGAAGGCAAATGAAAGAGAACAATAGCTAATTCTTCCCAAGAGTCTATGAACATAATGATTCCTTTACCTCTCTTTTTCACAATAATACTTCTTTCATGTTATACTTTAGAACTCCAGGACTCCCAATTCAGTATTTTAGCATGTTACTAGTTGAAATGTAGCTTAGCCTGAAGGCTAATTTACTAGTGATATTCAATTATATCTTGCTTTGCATTTCAATGCACTTAAAATAATATTAAATTGAATTTTATACCCTTGTTGTTATTGTTGTTGTTAGGTGCCACGCAGTCAGGTCTGACTCATAGTGATCGTTTGTACAAGAGAACAAAGTACTCTCTGACACTGTGCCATGCCAGGCACTATGTCAGTGCTTCTCTGCTATTCATAGGGTTTTCAATGGCTGATTGTTTGGGGAGTGTGCTGCCAGGTCCTTCTCCCTAGCCTACAGTACCTGGTATTCCCAGGAAGTCTCCAATCCAAGCACTAACCAGGGCAACCCTGCTTAGCTTCTGAGATCAGGCGGGGTACCACGCTGCTATGGTTGCAGACATTTTATCATTTAGGACATAAACATTTTTCCCATTTAATAGGCCCTTTAGGCAGATGGCTTTTGCATTTTCTCCTGGTAAAGATCTGGGAGGCAATGCTCATTTTGATGTCGATGAAGTCTGGACAAATAATTCCTAACA
>VMDO01001015.1:178995-191942 GCA_007922755.1 Pedetes capensis
AGGGGAAACACTATTGTCAGTGCTTCTCTGCTGTTCATAGGGTTTTCAATGGCAGATTGATTTTTGGGAGGGGGTTGCCAGGTCCTTCTCCCAAGCCTACAGCTTCTGGTGTTCCCAGGCGGTCTCCCATCCAGGTACTAACCAGGCCCGACCCTGCTTAGCTTCTGAGATCTGACGGGATCGGATGCCACAAGGCTACAGCTGCTAACATTAAGGTAAATATTTTTTACTTAAGATTGTTATAATCATCGAAGTTGAAGAGTGGCCAGAGATATAGAAATCTCCTGTTTAGGAGAAAATTGTTTTGTCCACTTTAAGTGGTCAAAACACTGGGCTTTCAATCTTATATTCCCAAACAACAATTAAAGCAAGAAAACAGAAACAACCAAATTGCTTTTCGAGGTCTTCGAGGGTTAAGCGAACACCACAGGGATTGTGTGGTAACACTATAAATAAAATTTGACCTGACCTAGTTTTTTCCCCCCAGCGGTTATAGAAAGTGTAACAGTTTACCAGTTGATCATTTAAACCACAGTGTGGTGAACATATTTACAGTGATTCACAAACAAAACATACTGTTATATAGTCATATATAAAATCATGATTTATTTCATGTTTTGCTACATTATTTTATATTCTTACTCTTCACTAATATTTTGACCAAATATTGCCTTAAAGAGGCAGGCAACACAGGCATTAAATATCTGTGTACAATCTCTCTACCTTTTTATTAAAAAAAGGACATGCCATTCTGACTCTGAGCTGGCACCAAAAATATATTTCTCATAGTAATCTAATGAACATTTGAAAAGCTTACTGTAAGAATTTCCCTAACTTGGGAAAATATAAAATTAGGAGGATGTGTGTGTGAGTATACCAATAGCATATTTATACTCTGCCAAGATTTGCCAAATCAATAAGAATGACTATAATTGGCACGTTTATCATCTTTATGCAAAGCTGATAAATACTTTGAAACAACCCAAGCTTCGGATTTGAATTTCCTCCACATCTATTATTGCTTCAGCCTCAGTAATTGTTCTGATGTTTTTGCCAACACTATGGCAGTACTTCCCTGCTATTCATAGGGGTTTCAATGGCTGATTGTTTCAGGATTGTTTCGGGAGTGGGCTGCCATAAAATTATAGTGCCCTGGACACCCTATGTAAATTGGATACTCCTCCTTGCCTGACCTTCTTACTTCAAATTGTTCTTTCCTATTCTATTTTACATAGCATTTTCCATATAATTTTTTCTCTCTCCATACAAGTGTTAGCATCATGAGGACCAGGATTTTGATGTGTTAGCTTATGACTGTGTGTCTCTAATGTCTAAAACAGTTCTAGGAATATGATTCATTGTTTTTGTTAATGTTAGGTGCTGTTGAGTCAAATCCAAAGCATAGTGACCCTACGTACAACAGAACAAAATATTCCCACTGCTAAGCCATGCACTCTATCTTTTCATATTTGAACCCATCGTTGCAGTCACTGTTTCCTCTCACTTTGAGTTGTGCCACATCAGCAAAAGGAGGTCCCAGGGGCTATGCTCCGTTCCCCTCATTAAGATTGACTCTACTCTCAGGAGGCAACTCTTCCTCAGTTGTTACTTGAATGCTTTCAGCCTGGGAGGCTCATTTTCCAGCACTATATTTCAGGGGGCTAAGGTTTGGCTCAGTTGGTCCAGTGCTGGTCTGTTATCTCTGAAGCCCTGGGTTCGAACCTCAGCGCAGAAAAAAAAACAGGAGAAGAACCTGGCAGCCCACTCCCAAAACAATCCAGAACAATCTGCCATTGAAAACCCTATGAGTAGCAGAGAAGCACTGACATATTGCCGGGCATGCACGGTGTTCTGCGTAGGGTGGCTATGAATCAGACCCGACTTAACGGCACCAAACAATAACAAGAACAACAACAATAACATATTTGACAGTGCTTCTCTGCTCTTCACAGGGTTTTCAATGGCTGTTTCAAGAGCAGGCTGCAGGGTCCTTCTCCCTTGTCTGTCTTAGCCTAAAAGCTTAGCTGAAACCTATCCACCATGGGTGGTCCTGCTGGTATCTGAAATACCAGTGGCATAGTTTTCAGCATCACAGTGACACACAAGCCCCAAGAACACAAGCTGACAGACACATGGGGAAGACATATGATTGGCTCTTGATAAATATTCATTGAATGAATAAATGAACGAAAAGTGATTCAACCTGTGAAGTGAAGGATTTTGAAATTGAACTTGGGTCTGTCTAATACAGAGCCTTGGGCCTGCAGCCGTAGCCCTGTGGCATCTAATCCCTTCAGATCTCGAAAGCTAAGCAGGGTCAGGCCTGGTTAGTACTTGGATGGGAGACCACCAGGGAACACCAGATACTATAGGCTTGGGAGAAGGATCTGGCAACCCCCTCCCAAAAATCAATCTGCCATTGAAAACCCTATGAACAGCGGAGAAGCACTGACAATAGTGTTTCAACTGTTGCAAGTAGACGTCACATAACAACAACAATACAGAGCCTATAGATTCCACTGTGTTTAAAACTGCCCCATCTATGCTTATTTAGACTTGGGGAGGTTTACCTTCTAGATCCCATAGGCAACTCCTGTTAATGACATCATCATTCCTATCTTTTGGCTTTTTTCCATGCAAATTCAATAGACTCTATGGAATTAAAAGAAAACTATGTTGCAGACTTTGATTGGAATGATCTCTCATCTCCAATAGATGTGATCTAATTATCTTGCTTTATAAAAATTACATTTTTCTGGCATAACAATCTCCGGTTTCTTGCAGAAAAGCCATTACTTCTCTATTTATTTTGGCCTGGTCTTCCCAAATGGATTGATGCAATTTACCAAGAACTATGGAAAACCTTGCATTCCTGTTTAGAGGTGAGTGCTTTCTCCTGTCAGAAAGGGGGGCTCCCCAGGTAGAATGTATGCAGGCTGTTTCCACCTGCCAGTTACTTCTAGTCTCAGTTTGCTGTCTACATGCACAGCCTTCAACCCAAACTATTCTATCCATTATAGTTAGGGTGCCTCTAATCATATTTGGAATTCCATCTTGCAAAACTCAATTCTTTGGATTATGTTTCTTTTTTGTTGTTGTTTTTGGTGTTTTTTGTTTGTTTGTTTGCAGCACTGAGAATAAAAATTTCTTTGGATCTTGGAGCCTTGCTACCCCTTTAATAATCGCAAACATTCTCAAGAGGAACAAAGACTACTTTGAGGTTTCCACAACAGATGGACACTCTAGGGAGGTTAAGACAACTGAAGCTAAGGTTCTGATGGTGAAAGAACCAGAGACAGAGGTTATGGACAGGTGGATTACCAACGTGTGGGAGATGGACATGAAGGCTGATGGAAAGACAGGAAGAGCCTGCGTGATGGCAAACACCAACACTCCCAGCTACTCGGGATGTGGAGGTAGGACTATTGCAAGTTCAAGGCCAGCTGCACAATCCAGCAAGACCCTATCTCAAAATAAAATTTTAAAAAGGACAGGAAGAGATATGTGTTATCCTTGGCACTAGAATGTCAGAGAAGGAATTTTGTCTGTTTTGGTTACAGACACTTGATTTAAAATCACTAAAATCAAAAACAAAATAAATGAATAATCATGCACAGCATTTAGTGTTATTCAGTGAATGTTTTTATAGTTAGTAATAACTTAAGGAGCCCTACAGTAAGTTGAGCTCTTTACCTGTTTCATCTCTTAAGAGCCTCCTTATAACTCTGACAGAAAAGGAAAGTAGGATTTAGAGAGATTAAGCAAACTCCTCAAAATCATGGAATAATAAATGGCAGAGGTGGGATTTGGGCTGGTGTATTTAATTCCAAGGCTTGTGCTCTTAATCTCTGTGATTCCACTGGTTTAGTTAAGGTCTAGAACACTGGACGGGTAAAAGGAACAAACATCCATCCTGGAGTCTATAGCTTGAAAAGATTTCTTTGTAACTCACATGGTAGTTAATTATATTCTTTGCCTTGGACATATTTTAGTTGCTTGTTCATAATTTTTTTTTCCAAGAATAAGGGTCATCTTTGAAAAAAGTTGGGGGTCCTGCAAGGCCACGTGGTGCTATATACACACCCTAGGGAAATTACTGGGCTTGACTTTGCAGGAGACACCCAAGGGATGGATGTTTCTGGCTATGACCCTAACAGTGAGGTGAGCACCTTTTCATTGTGGACAGCACTGGAGTAGGAAATCGTCCATGGAGCCAGAGTGACGTAGAATTCTTTGTTAGCAGTTCACAGTTGCAGTGAATTTCTATCCATTAATTTCTGAAAATGACTAACTAGAGCATATTTATAGAAAAAATAACTATTAGCCTCTTTAATGCACAGCATTCTTAAGATATATTTTCTGAAAGTTTTGAGCTCATTTTCAACTTTGGATAGGATTTAATGAAGAAAAGTAAATTATGGGAAGGCAACTATTCCAAATTCAGGAAAGATGGTTATTCTTGGATTGAAAATGAAGTGGACATAATAAACCAGTAAAATGACAAGTGTTTCTATTCTAGAAAGTATGGCTTTAAAACCCTTTAAGATCAAGTTGGGTCTGACTCATAGTGATCCTCATAGCGTTTTCAATGGCTGATTGTTTTCAAGATTGTTTTGGAAGCGGGCTGCCAGGTCCTTACCCCCTTTTTTGTGGATCAAACTCAGGACCTCAAGAGAGCGTAGAGAGACGTACCACCTACTGAACTAAACCCCAGCAGATCAAGTATAGACTAAATAAATCAACTTTAAGGATAAATGGTGTAGTGGGGTGGTTATCTCAAAACTCTCAGGGTATAACAGTAATTTGTTTTCATCTGAGTTTCTCTCTGATTTCTAAGCATTATGTAATAACATTGAATTTTTTTGTATTTTACTTTTTTAACCAGAAAATTTGTTATTTAAAAACACAATTGCTACTTTAGTGAATTAGGTAGCAAGGTGAGACTAGACTGTTTTAATAATAGAACTTTTGCCTCATTGTTTAAATATTGGAGATTTTAAAATGTACTGAAATTGCTTGTTGTTAAAACCACCAAGGCATTTCTTCATTTTCCTAACTTGTTTTCATTTCCGTTATTCACTACTGAACAATCTGGATTTTATCCTTTTCAAAGAAACACGGGCAGGGTTGGGCAAGAATGTGTCTTCAATTCTGGTTGTTTTGTTTCACAGAATTGGGTAGAGACAAACGTACAACAAAACACAACAAAGATTAAAATTCACTAGGAAATGAACCCAAGAAATTAAGACTTGATTCCAGATGTTGTACTCCAGCAGAAGGTAAAAAAGAATTTCCTTTCTCACATTCTTTTGTAAATCAGTCCAGGATGAAATGTAGCATCTCCGAAGACCTTGAGGTTCAGATGTTAAATGTAAATGACCTGCGTCACTGAACTGCTTGTGCTGCAGCATGTGAAGTGAGTCCGCCCATATTTTGGTGCCGACCGTGGATTAGGCCACGGTTGACTGTGTGTAAGTAGCCGAGGTGAGGTCGTCTTACACTTTCCTCTAGGGTGTCAATATGGTCATGTATTTAAATTCAAGTTTAGCCTCCCCCCACAGTGATTCCATAACTAATTGTACCGACTTATGAGATATTATCTGATTTATTTTCCTGTGCTACCTTATTGGAAGGAAAGAAGGAAAAGGGAGAGAGAGGCAAGGAAGGCGCCCTGGAGTTTATTTCAGATTTAGTGCATATTCATTACACAAGTTGATGAGCTTCACTGGAAGTTCTCGCAAATGCACATCATGTTTCTGTCTCCTTTTTAAGAGCACATAAACCCATTCCATGAGGTTATGGACAAAATAAAATGAAACGCAAACAAAGAAACCAGAGCATTTTTTGAAAAACCATCCAATTGCGAAGTTCAGTCACTTACCTTTTAGAAATAACGATATGACTGATATTGTCACATGTTGTTGTTGTTGTTGTTGTTGTTGTTGTTAGGTGGCATCGAGTCGGTGGTCATTTGTACAACAGGAGAAACACTATTGTCAGTGATTCTCTGCTGTTCATAGGGTTT
Organism: Pedetes capensis; assembly: GCA_007922755.1. Lineage (NCBI taxonomy): Eukaryota > Metazoa > Chordata > Mammalia > Rodentia > Pedetidae > Pedetes > Pedetes capensis. Next base: position 185,021 of record VMDO01001015.1, read on the forward strand.
TCAATGGCTGATTAATTTTTGGGAGTGGGTCACCAGGTCCTTCTCCCAAACCTACAGTACCTGGTGTTCCCAGGTGGTCTTCCATCCAAGTACTAATCAGGCCCAACTCTGCTTAGCTTCTGAGATCTGTCGGGATCCGATGCCACAGTAGTACAGCTGTAGGTCAACATTGTCACACAGACAACACATATTCATAATATTCTAAATGGAAACAGAAATCTTGATCTTAATGCTTCTTTGACTTACAGAATTTTCATATTTTTTTTCCAATTCACATGACCAGCTGCTTGTCCTAACCTGGGACCACTGGGTGCCTTACTAAATGGTTATTCATGGACACTTTGGTTCTTTCTTAGGTGATGTTTGAACTTAGAAACTGATGATGACACATGTTTTAAAAAGTCCCATATTGCTTATGTCTGAATCAGCGGGAGAGACACACTCCTAATTTAGTCTAAGCAGTTTTGTTTGCTCATTCTACAGGTTTTCAAATTTCCCAGCCACCGGTAGACTTGTTAGAACAATCTTTAAATACCAACTCAGCGTCATTATTTTAAAGGAGGCAGTTTGAAACCACAAACCATTTCACCAGTGATAAGCAGAAGGCCTGGCTCTCATTTGAACAATTAATCCCCCGAGATAAGCACCTGCCAACCGCATTACAGTGTGATGACCTAGCCTCGGCCATAGAAATGAACAGCCTCCTATAGACAGTGGGTTATTCCCTTAAGGAATCAATGTCTATTTTAATCTTCTGAGGACTATTTTTTTATTTCTACTAAAGAAAATTACAGAATATCTAATAGCATGTTCTCATTAACCTTTCTGTATTTATTTTCTTTTGTACTGTTTCCATTCTTAAGTGGAATAAGAAACTAATACAACACTAAAGCTGTGATAGTAAGCATCATTTTTAAGGTTGAGAAACAGTGGCATTTATTTTTGCTTCTTATTAAAATATTTCTTTTGGGAGGGGTTGTACTATAACGATCCTATGAAAAACTCTCATGTTGCCCTTTATTTCATTTCCATAGTTGACTACTACGATAGCTTGCATTGATGGTGCTCAATTCACATTTATTGATTGACAACTTTAGAAAGGAACTCCCTTCTCCTTCCCTCCCTCCCTTCCTCCTTTCCCTCCTTCCTTCCTTCCTCTCTCTCTCTCTCTCTCTCTCTCTCTCTCTTTCTCTCTCTCTCTCTTTCTCTCTTTCTGCCTTTATCTCTTTCTTTCACAACGTCTTGCTATGTAATGCCCAGCTCTTGCCTAGGCACCCAAGTACTAGAATGGTGGGCATGTACCACTACACCCAGAAAAAGATTTCTTTTCCTCTAAAGTAGTACATTTCTAAAAATATATGAAACTCTACTAGAATAGTTAGACTATTTGATTTCTTTTCCCTACTTTCAAACATTGAATAAAATGTTATTCAATAAAGCTTATTTTTAACCTTCTTTAAATACGCTTCATTAATCTAATGAAACTTTCGAAGATTATAAAAATCTATTGATAAAGACAAACACCTTCCAATGAATTAATTTTTGTAAGTTTAATAGATTAATGAAATTCTTGGATATTTAATCTCAATATTTAATCTCAAAATTAAATATTGTTATACATGAAAGAGGTTTAAATACAAATTATTACTTTGTATGGCTGATTGACCCTGAATCTAATCTTGAACTCATTAGAAACAATCAATTCTAAGGATGTATTTGGCTATATTTTGGATAGGGCTAGGGTTTAGCTCAGTTGGTAGAGTGCTGCTCTGCACTTTCTGAGGATCCAAGTTCAATCTCTAGCACCACAAAAAATGAGAGAAGGATGAGGCAATCCATTCCTGAAGCAATCTCGAAACAATCAGCCATTGAAAACACTATAAGAGTTGCTAACAACACCTAACAACACAACATATTTTGGATGAAAGCATAATAAATTTCCTTTAACTGATATTTCATAGGCTTTTCTAATTTTCTTTAAAGCACTGCCTACTCTATATTATAGTATTTTACATATATGTTGTGATATCCCTTTTTTTACTAAATCTGTATTCATGCTCCTTCTCTTTGTCTTAATACATCCTTGCCTTTAGCTTCATTTTCTTTCTGTCTCTTAATACCTTAAATTACCTTGCATTCTCAATCATTGATTTAAAGAAGCCCATAAGTCTGAAAATCATGGCCTATATTGCTCTACCTATTTACTTCCACAGGGGATCAAAGATGTCACTTTGATTTTATGGTATTAAATGTGTGACATCTTGAAAAGAATAATAGTACTATAATAGGGGCTCCTAGAGTTATTTCTCTGAGGTATTAGACCAATGGTACTTGTATTGTTGAAATGCAAAAATGAAGCCTGGCATTGTAGCTCAGTTGTAGATCTCTTATTGTGCACAAGTGTGGGTTTAGTCTCTAGCACTGAAAAAACAAAAATGAAAATTGAGAAACTCAAAACTGGCCACGTGCTCACCTACAGCTTTTGATTTCCTGAGCATAGTGCTCAGGATAGGGGAACCAAGCAGCTCAGTTTTCAAGGAAATATCTGAGCCAGGCACCATGGCACATGCATGTAATCCCAGCAACTTGGGAAACTGAGGCAGGAGGACTGTAAGTTTGAAGCCACAGGTAGCCTGCACAACTTAGTAAAACCCTGTATTTAAAAAAAAAAAGAAAGAAAGAAGAAAAAAAGAAAAGAAAAGAAAGAAAAGAAATGAAGGGAAGATAAAAGAAAAAGAAGTATCTGAAAATGGAGAATGGACAGGGTAAGAAGCCACAGTGCATAGTGGTTAAGAACATGGAGTCTTGCTGGGTGCTGTGGCACACACCTGTGAGTCCAGCTACTTGGCAGGGGGATAGTGAGTTGGAGTCTGGGCTGGACAACATAGTATGACCTGTTTTAAAATCCACCACCACTACCACCAACAAAACACAGAAAAGAACCTGGAATCTTGAGTCAACTGACCCGGGTTTAAATCCTGGTTGTACTATTTACTAATGATATGAATTTATGTAAGGATTTAATTCCCCTGTGTCTCAGAGTATTCCTACCTAAAAAGGAAAGCAAGTCTTCCCCCGATACCTGCCTGTGCTGTTGTGATGCCTTTTATACCCAGTAGGGAGTATCTCTTAATACATATTCCCAACCATTAGAGTTGTTTTATCCCATGATGCTTATTCTACCTTTACCTGGACTTGTAGGACATTCACCAAGGACTCCATGTTCATTGAAAGGTTATGCCCGAGTGTTTAGATTCCAACCATGGAACTCAGTCCCCCACAACGCCTCCAAGTCTTCAAGCTGGGTTCTGGTGCAATGGCACAGCCCTTAGCTAAATACAGTATTTCCCTCTGTAGATGCTGTAGAGAGAATGCAGTTGAGAACTCACCAAGCTATAAACATTCTGGAAGCAGGACTAGGTGTCTGTTTTGGGGGGTAAACATACCATCTTGATATTCTTATTATCTGAAAAAGTCAAAGTAGCTGCTTTCCTATGGAAAGAAAAAAGCTTTTTTTTTTTTGCCCAGTCAAGTGAAAAATTCACTACTTTCTACTTCTTGCCACAGCATCCATAAATATGCTGAGGCTGTTTATTTTGCCAGATGGGTTTTGAGACCCTGCTGAAACAAGAGATGCCCTCATTTTGTATTTCCCTCAAGTTTTGCCACAAACCACACTTGGGCGGAAACAACAAAAGTTACCACGCAAGCATATTTACCTTCCAGTGACTCGGAAGTTGAAACATCCGTAGTGATGACTCACCACGGCAGGCCCATAAAAGCAAAGGTGCTGGCTAGGGGAAGGCAAGCCTCCAGGCACGGCCATTCAAGATGCACCCAGGTGTCCTGGCTGCCCTCCTCCTCCTGAGCTGGACTCGCTGCTGGGCCCTGCCCCTGCCCCATGGAGATGACGATGATGACCAGTCAGAGGAAGACCTCCAGTTTGCAGAGGTAGAGGGCCTTGCCAACCTGGTAACAAAGTCCATCTCTTCCATTCCTTTCTCCCTTAAGCGTGGGTCATTTTGGTCTCTTTTCTAGCGCTACCTGAAATCTTACTACCATCCTCCACATCTCGCGGGGATTCTGAAGAAGAACGCTGCAAGCTCCGTGGTGGATCGGCTTCGAGAAATGCAGTCTTTCTTTGGTTTAGAGGTGACTGGCAAACTTGATGATAACACGTTAGATATCATGAAGAAGCCAAGATGCGGGGTCCCTGATGTGGGCGAATACAATGTTTTCCCTCGGACTCTCAAATGGTCCCAAATGAATCTAACCTACAGGTAAGTCATAGACTCTATTTCCTTAATAGTTGTTACTTTTTCTTCTAGTATTAAATGTCTAGTATTAAGCAGGACTTAAGTATTTAATTGGAAGTCAAGACCAGAAATAGCTTGAACCCTTTGACTACCATCAGGATACATACCTCAAAAAGTGTGAATGAGTTTGACAGAAAATCAAGAAAGTAGTGGAAAAAAGTACTTTAAAAACTCATATTATGCATTCCAGTTATTTTGATAATCATGTTCTTGTGCTGTTCATTGTAATGAGGGTTTCTGGAAACAAAATAGTTATTGTCATATATTTTGATTTGAAATTGGTAGCCAAAGGGTTAATACCACTGGTGAGAATGTTTCATGACATCTATTCTTATAACACTAACCCGGCATTATTTTTTCAGTGGTCATCTCAAAATATTTCTCTTAGAAATGAATCTAAAGTAGGAGTAAAAATGTATTCAAGAAAATTTGCAAATGTAGTATATCAGTCGTTTATTGCAACAGGACTGAAGAAGGAGGATTCCAGTCTTTCTAGAAACTTTACATAGCTATTTCATTTAATTAATGGCTATATCAATATAATTCCAAACTTCAGCATGCAAAATAACTTATACATCTGCATATTTTACATTTAAGATGCCATATAGTCAGATATTTAGAGATCTAAATATGTTTGATTGAATTCTTGACTTTTATCCTTGCATGGCATCATAATTAATAAATCATATCTTTAGTAGAACTTTTAAAGAAGTCATTGTGTTTTTAGTTGAAAAGAAATATTCCAAGAAAGTATGCTCTAAAACAGCTGTAACCTTCCAAAATTTAATGGAAACCTTCTTTATTAAATAGAATTGTGAATTATACCCCTGATATGACTCATTCTGAAGTGGAAAAGGCATTCAAAAAAGCCTTCAAAGTTTGGTCTGATGTGACACCTCTGAATTTTACCAGAATCTACGATGGCATTGCTGACATCATGATCTCTTTTGGAACTAAAGGTAATGAAGAATCATTTTGAAACATTGTTTATATTCTAGCCTTTACTGGTTCCACTATTTTCTTCCTTCTTTCAACCATTCATTACTTTTAGAGCATTCAACAAAAGTTCACCAAGCTCCTGTGCCAGGTGTAACTGGATAATCAGATTCTACCTCTTGTTTCTGTGTGTAGAGCATGGTGATTTCTACCCATTTGATGGGCCTTCTGGTCTGCTGGCTCATGCTTTTCCTCCTGGACCAAATTATGGAGGAGATGCCCATTTTGATGATGATGAAACCTGGACAAGTAGTTCTAAAGGTAATATTTCCTATAAAAGTATAACTCATGAATTGGGCACTATGGTGCACACCTATACTCCTAGTGACTTGGGAAACTGAGGCAGGAGGATTTTGAGTTTGAGGCCAGAGGCAGCTTGCACAACTTTGCTAGACACCTGTCTCAAAATAAAAAGTAAAAGAGGGGCTAGCAGTGCAACTAACTGTTAGAGCACTTGCCTAACCTGGGTGAGGTGTTGGGTTTAACCTCTCAGTACTGAAAAAAAAAAAAAAGAGTATAACTCATGAATTATCAAATTAGAACACAATGAACCTACTGGTACAAAGTTAAGAAGCATAAAAGCAAGTTATATTTATTATTGATTATATTTTGTAAAAGAGTAAAAGGTTTATTTTGTACTTATTAGTGTCTCTATAAGAGACATTTCTACAAATCAATATGAAACATGAAAAGTGAATAAAGTCTACTTAATTTATCATTGTGGCTTGAGGGATGCTAACATTGAAGCAGGACCCACGTGTCTTCTCTGTAATCCAGGGTATTGTGGATTGCCTCTTGGCATGTAGAAGAAGTACAGTTCATTATACATATATATTTAAAAGCTGTTAGGGCTGGAGCTGAATCTAGCTGAATTAGCTATGCATTGAAATTATTTTTTCTTGTAGAAATATTATTGGCATAAATTCAGTCAAATTTCTCCTCCTCATTATATGGGTTACTTGTTTCAGACTTGCTTACAGTGCTCATTCTCTAAATACTGCTCTGAGAAATCAAGATAGTATCTTACACCAATAGCATGAGGCAGGTAAGAGGAAGGTCGTATTTACAAGAGTAAAATGAAACTGAGTTCTGAATGAATTCATTTAGTAGTTGGATCATCAAGGCTCACATTAATTGGAATGTTATTTTAGGAAGAAAAGCCATAAATTGTTCCAACTCTGGTTTAACTTTGGAGCTGGAGAGGTCTTTAGTTAGAACAACTGGAGATGTCCTAACTAAAGTATCCAGTATCCACACACAGCTGATTTTTATTATTTATTTAAATAAAAAGAAAGCTGGGCCTGATGGCACATGCCCATAACCTCAGCACTTGGGAGGCTAAGGCAAGAGGATCATGGGTTCAAGACCAACCTGGGCTATATAGTAACGTCCTGTCTCAGAAACAACAAAACAAAAACAAAGAAACAAGAAAAAAATCCCACAAAAATAAACAAATAAATAAATAGGATTATTTTTCCCAGAAGTAAAACTGGACCTTTTATGTGCAGTACCTCAATTCTAATGCCTCCCATCTGTCTTTGGAGGGAAAGCTAAGAATTTACACATTCATGTTCTGAATATTTTATAGGTAAGGATAGATTGAGGAAGAA
>VMDO01001015.1:192042-237211 GCA_007922755.1 Pedetes capensis
TACAACAGGGGAAACACTATTGTCAGTGCTTCTCTGCTGTTCATAGGGTTTTCAATGGCAGATTGATTTTTGGGAGGGGGTTGCCAGGTCCTTCTCCCAAGCCTACAGCTTCTGGTGTTCCCAGGCGGTCTCCCATCCAGGTACTAACCAGGCCCAACCCTGCTTAGCTTCCGAGATCTGATGGGATCGGATGCCACAGAGCTACAGCTGCAGGTTAATTGTTAAGATAGAGTCACAATAAGCCTCAGATTTAAATTGCTATATAAATCCTATGTTTGAAATATTTAATTGAAATAAATGAAAACATCAACAAAAAATCTGGATTAAATTTTCAGCTGAGGCCAAGAATGGTAGACATTACTAGTGATTGCAATAAAGAATCACATACTACCCAAATCATGTGACCTCTAATCATCCTATAATGTGCAAAATTTGCCAGCTTAGTTCACTGTCTTCAAAACTAATGAAGACATTGAATATTAAACTAAAAAAACACTGGCTCTAAATTTTATATGTTCTAATCAGAAGTAATAATATCCCTAATTGCCTTATGCAATTGCCTTATGCTGGGAGAAGGACCCAGCAGCCCATTCCAAAAAAAAAGTCCTCTATTGAAAACCCTATGAATAGCAGAGAAGCACTGACATAGTGCCAGGCATGGCAGTGTAGAGAGTGTTTCTTTCTATTGTACATGGGGGTCACTATGAGTTAGACCAACTTGATGGCACCTAACAACAACAACAATTACCTTACATACCTTAGTTTTCTTTTCTTCTTTTATCCTTTTTTCCCAGTTTAAAATAGCAGTTTTGGGAGTCTAAAAATTAGTGGCAAGAATGACAAGAGGAAATGATGTGAATATAGAGACAGTAACATTCTAGAGTAGAGGCAAGATGATCAATCTTGCACAGAGTTTGTTTTTCTAAACTCTGAAGTTGAGAAAAATTCTGGAAAGCATCATATCGTTGGAATTGTTGCCAGGTGTCTACCCAGAGACCCCGTTTAATGCATCCTCCATACTTTGTCATTGTCCCTTTGGATGCTGCCTCCTATTTGAATGATGCTCTAGGCTATACCTTGGCTATACAGGACCCTATGTAATTTCCCTACCACTAATTTATGGTCATCTTTGTCCTGAGACTACAAAGAGAAAAGTCAGGATTCTCACTGTCTTCACAGTAAATCCTATTGACTACAAATTATATGAGCATAATCTGTTGGTATTGCTTTATGTAATTGCCTACTTGTGTAGGCAGCTATAATCAAAGAAAGCAATAAATTATCAATAAGGATTAAATCAATACTTTGAATCTTTCTTCCAACAACTGAATATGAATTTTAAAAAATGAGTAAGATGATGGCAAATAAGAAAAGAAATATGGAAAAAAATACTGTTTCTTTCAGTCCTTGGTCATCGGAGTCCACTCTTTTCTAATTTTTTCTGTTTTCACACAGGCTACAACTTGTTTCTCGTTGCTGCCCACGAGTTTGGCCACTCCTTAGGGCTTGACCACTCCAAGGACCCAGGAGCACTTATGTTTCCCATCTACACCTACACCGGCAAAAGCCATTTTATGCTTCCTGATGACGATGTGCAGGGGATCCAGTCCCTCTATGGTAACTCTTACTTTATCAGCTATAAAATTAGTTCTATAAACAGAACAGATAACACATGCTTGCTTTCTACATTACTGTTGGATTTACCACTCCCAATGATGCCATCACTATTTTGTTGTTAAAACCTATGAAAAAAAATACCCATTTTTCTTTCCAAATCATACTACTTGTCCAAGTGGAAAGTATTCAGTTTTTTAAACTTTTTTCAGGCTATAATTCCTCATATTTGTATTTTATACCTTGCAGGTACATTTGATATCTTCAAAATACTTCTGTCATAGAAAGGAAAATCTTTTTTTGTGTGTGTGTGGTACTGGGGTTTGAACCCAGGGTCTTGTGCTTGCATGCTCTGCAAGTGCTGGACCACTGAGCTGCACCCCCAGCCCATTTTTTTACTTTTTGAGACAGGGTCTCGCTAAATTATGCAGACTGCCTCTGGTCTCGAACTTGCGATCCTCCTGCCTCCGCCTCCCGAGCCACTGGGATTACAGGCATGCGCCACCATGCCCGACAGAAAGGAAAATCTTTTATTCCTTATTTAACTAATGAAGAAACCATAGAGTTTAACCAGTGAAGCCCTGCAAAGTTTAAGTACATACATTAGTGTCTATTGCAAGGGCACTATCCCATCAAAATGGCTTTAAGAGGAATGTGATTCTTAAGAGCCATGTCAAGAGGTTGTGCAAAGTGAAGACGAAATGTTCTCAGTCTGTTGCTTTTCCTCCCATTTCTATCACGAACCTCAAGAAATGTCAATTTATAGTGCAGAAGAACCTGAGGATGTCCTACAGGCCAAAACCAGAGGGGAGTACCTCTGGGAGGCCAGGGTATGTAACTCTCAAGGAAGGAAGTTGGTTTGCAGAGTGTTTGCATAGCAATAGAGGAGCCTCAGGATTTGCTGTGCTCCTGGGAACCCTCTCCTGCTCTCCACCAGCAGGATCAGCCTCTTTTCATCAGGAAGGTTACCCTCAGTAACCTCTCACCTTCATTCATCACTACAGGTCCAGGAGATGAAGACCCCAACTCTAAACATCCCAAAACACCAGACAAATGTGACCCCGCCTTAACCCTTGATGCCATTACCAGTCTTCGAGGAGAAACAATGATCTTTAAAGACAGGTACTCTTCAGATCCTCCCTTCAAATCTGCATGTGACAAACATTGACAAAGCCAAGTCCAAGGTTGCCAGAATAGATTAACAGTGAAAATAATAGGATTTGGGGCAGTTTACTTACATATTTCATACCAAACAAATGATGGGTAAACATTGTACTTCTCAAGGGATAATCTTAGCATTGTGCAGTTTCTTTTATACCTTCAGTTATAGCCCATATTTAAAATAAATAAATAAATAAAGATAGCAAAGTAAAATTAGAAATTTAAATTATTTGCAAAACAAATATTGCAAGTAATTAGTGAATTAGTAAATTCTTACTCATAAATGTTCATGTGAATTTGTTTTCATATGGAAAGACTAATTCTGGTGGCACCTATTAGAATTTGAGAGAGGAAGTACTTTGCAACCTAAACCTATAGGTAACAACGTATTAAATATTAATTTTCAATAATTATTGTGTTACATTTATTTATTTGTCCATTAGTTGCTCCCTTATCTGTGATCCAACAGCATTCCCACTGCCTCTGTTATGACTTCACATTGTGCCCTGGGTGTTTTTCGCACGTAACAATTTCCCCGGATTATGAGATCATGGAAGACAGTTTGTGTAACTCATGTTTTCTTTCTAGACTTCAATGCAGTGCCTGGGATATTTACTTGCCACTTGAAAGATACGCAAAATGGAACAGAGCTTGATCTCAGCCCACAGAGGATGTGGGGCCTTCACTAAGGCTCTGTGACATTAGGCCACACTTTATAACTGACATTTAAGGGGAAATGGAATTATTTTTCCCCTCTCACAGGTGCTAGGGAATGGCTGTGTTAACTTATCTGCACTGACGTGGAAAGGTGGCTAGCAGAATACAAATATTGCACTTAATGTGATAGAAAATTCTGTATTTCTGCTTTTGCAATAGATTCTTCTGGCGTCTGCACCCTCAGCAGGTAGATGTGGAGCTGTTTCTGACAAAATCCTTTTGGCCAGAGCTTCCCAACCGTGTGGATGCTGCATATGAACACCCTTCTCGTGACCTTATGTTCATCTTTAGAGGTAAGCCTTCCACAGGTGAGGCCTTCTTCATAGGCAGGGTGGGCAGCCATGGACTTGATGCCACCGGAGACTTAGGAAAACAATCGCTACAAACAATGCACCTAATGAAGAATGAAAACCTGGAAGCACCAAAACCATTCTACCAAATGCCCTTGACCTTGATATGTAAAAGGTCTACATTATTATTTATCATATCCATTCTTTGCTTCATAGTCACCATTTCAGTTTGTTTTTTAATCTTAGTTCCTCCTAAAAATTGTTTCCTGAGAAAACAATGGGCATTTTTTAAAAGTGAAAAAAATGACCATAATTCCCCCTTCTGTAAATAAGTTTATTTCATGCTCTCACTTTCTTTTCTTGTCCGTCACCATATTTGATATATATTTTATGCATTTACTTCAAAGTGTAGCTACATTTCTATTTTCTACTTGTTCCTTTGCCATAAAATCATGAAGAAAATTCCAAATTGTTACTGTCTTCATGACCATAATTTGATGTTATGTTTATGTAACATTCTACTGATATTTCTATTTTTCACTATTATAGTTAATGTTACAACGAAGTTTCTTTTTAGAGGAGATAACTTTTTAACTGGCATAAAATTTGAATTTTCAATCTTATTTATTGTTTAAATTGTTTAGTCATGCAGAAATTAAAGTATTTTTTTCCACCCAGCTCCAAACTTAATATTCAGAAGTGATAAATTTCCAAGTGAATTGTGGTATTCATTTGGCTAGATTCATAATTAGGAGACCAGGGTCTTAAATCCTATTTTTTTATTTGAAAAATGTTCATATGACTGTTTCATCAACATGGGCATCACAAACACTAAATATTTTGTTTCTTAAATCTAATCCTTGTTTTTAAAACTAAGGGCTTACACAAGTGGGTTCTAATAGATTCTGTTGGATAACTAAACTGTTCTTCCACTTATTCTAGGTAGAAAATTTTGGGCTCTTAATGGTTATGACATTCTAGAAGGGTATCCAAAAAAAATATCTGAACTGGGATTTCCCAAAGAGGTGAAGAAGCTAAGCGCCGCAGTGCATTTTGAGGACACAGGCAAGACCCTCTTCTTCTCCGGAAACCAAGTCTGGAGGTAGGTCCCACCTGCACCAAACCTTCCCTGTTTGGGGCAAATGAGCCTGAAACGTCTGCCACTGCTCCAAGCTGTTGCTTCCTACATTATTTTAAATGTCAGGAGTCCTTCCTTCCGGTCCCATGTCAGACCCGCAGGCGTGTACGGAAAAGTTGCAAGGCCCCCTTGAACACACGTGCCTACGCGCACATGCTCCCTACGCACCTCAATTGTGCTTTTCTTTCTCAGCCGTTTTCTGTGCTTCAAGCACAACAAAACCATTTGTTTCTCTCTGGCACCTTTGTTCTTTCTAACCTTTCTTTTGGATTCTCTTTCTTGTCACCTTCTCCTGAGTGTCTGGTTTGAAGTAATTAAGAAATATGACTTACTTAAGAGTTGCTTTTTATTACGAAATAGATACGACGATGCTAACCATACCATGGATAAAGGCTATCCTAGACTGATTGAAGAGGACTTCCCAGGAATCGGAGACCATGTAGATGCCGTCTACGAGAAAAATGGTAACTAGTGACATTGCCTGACTTTCAAAAAGGGCATCTGTGGTCCCTCAAAACTTTTTGTTGTACAGAGGATTTTAACACAGGATTTACATGTGCTAATAAATGTGTTTCAGCTGAGACATTAATCATTCCACACACAGCAAACAAAAATAACCTGCTTAGAATAAACAGAACTTTTGTTGTTGTTAGGTGCCATCAAGTCGGTATCCGGCTCATAGCAACCCTCATAGGGTTTTCAATGGTGACCGTTTCGGGATTGCCTTGGGAGTGGATTGCCAGGCCCTTCTCCCATTTTTGCAGGCTGGGGATTGAACTCGGGACCTCAGAGACTGAAGTGCAGCACTCTACCAACTGAGCTAAATCCCAGCCCAAACAGAACTTAGTTTTTACTAATTCTATGAAGAAAAGATGCCAAACCATAAGTATTACCTTAGAGTGTATGTAAATATGCCATGAGGCAAGGGGTATGCCAGAATTCAAACTGGGTGAAGCAGGGAGTAATTTATATATAAAGACATATATTCATATGTCCATAATTTTTTAGCAAATAATTACTATCATTATTCCTAGCATCAAAACTAGAACACATGGAAAGACAATTAGTTCCAGGTGATAATTTAGGAGATATGGGACCATTTATCCTTTTTCTTTTAGACCATAAACAATACATTTTAAAAGGTAGGATTTGAAAAAATAAAAGCTGGAATGTTAAAGCTAAGTAGAGGGATGAGGATGTGGCTTAGTGGTAGAGAGCTTGCCTGGCACATGGGAGGCCCTGAGCTCAATCCCCAGGACTGAAAGAAAGGAAAAAATATAGCAAACACAGCCATAGTGAAGCCCTGCTTGAATTTTCAAGCTCTGACATTTCCCCTCTGGCCTTTCCCTTCAGGTTACATCTACTTCTTCAATGGACCCATGCAGTATGAATACAGCATCTGGAGTAACCGCATTGTTCGTGTCCTGCCAGCAAATTCCCTCTTGTGGTGTTAAGTGTCTTTGAAGAGTTTTTATTTAAATCTCAGAACACATGTGGGGTAGTGCCTCCCCCAGGTGTGGGGCCGAAGGGAGGAGACACAGCAGGGCAGAGCTTGGTTCAGTGAACAAGCTCCAGGAGGTTACCTTTGAGCGCGCAGCATCTCCATGACTCTCCGTGGCTGGAACCACACTGAGGAATTTTAAAGTAATGGGATTCAGTACCTCCAAGAATCACCTGACTTTTGTGTGCTATGCAGAAACAATAGTTGATGATATTTCCCACATGAAAAATGGGATATATGCTCTATTGATGACAGATAGGGTAATTTTTAAATATATTTATAAGGAACTATTTATAAGGAAACTTACAAAAGCATAAAAGTAAATCATATTTATATAACTATGAATCATTTTTACTAAAAGGTATAAAATAGTAAAAACGTGGAAATTTTGGGGAGTGTATGGCAGCCATACATGAACATAGATAAAGGAAAATACTTGGAATATATAGACTTGTAGACAACTTTCCAAAGAAATAACTTGGGTTTTGCACTGAGAATATTCAGATGTACATGTCCCTTTTCACACAGATGCTAACAGAAGGTCAAAGTCACTAAAAGGAAGAAGAGACAAAGATTAATGTGAGGACAATAGATATGGCTTTCGTTGTTGGGTGCCCTCTAGTCGGGTCTGACTCATAGCCACCCTATGTCCCTTGTACAGCAGGACGAAACACTCCCTGACACTGTCACAGGCACATAATCTTTTTACATATGAGCCCGAGGTGGTTTTAGGCCCTGCTTAATTTTCACTTTTGGCAATGACTCAAGGGTTGTTTCCAAAAAGATAAATAGTCCTTTGCATATTGATAGAAGATAAAATGAGGATATTCATCTTTTTATTAAAATATTTTGGTCTTCAAAAAGTCATCCAGTAAACAATTAAAATTATTATCAAAGTAATCTAAATGTAGCATCACTTTTTCATAAATTATTTGATTATTTAAGATTAAAAGTAGTTTTTCAAACCTACTTCATTTACCTAATTATTTTAACTGCCCAGTTTACCTGGATATATAGGCTATTTCCTAAAGACTTTTATTGCAGGAAATAAAATATATAAGTTGGAAGAATATATATTAAAACAGACATGTTCAGAATAAAGAAAGCAGCATAACAGAGTGTAATCCTTTTGAGATATATGACCCTGACTTTTTTTCTATGCTTAAAAAAAAAATCTGCAGCACTTTTCACAGTGTCTGTCCCATGGCAGGGCTTTGAGCACTTACCCTAATATGTGAGCAGTCAGCAAAGGAAGAACAATTGTGCAGAGAGATCGTGTTCATAAAAACTCAGGCAAAGAAAGTGAAGTGTATATTTGCACAATGTATCAGAAAGTGTTTATGTTGTTTCTAATAAAAAGATATTTTCAACAGACATTGTTACATGGTACATTTTATCTTTAGGTATAATTTTAAGCTTTCCTCACCAAAAAAAAAAAAAAAGATTTATTACCAGTATTTCTTGACAGCCATTGAAAACCCTATGCACAGCAGAGAAGCACTGACAATAGTGTTTCCCCTGTTGTACAGAGGGTCGCTATGAGTCGGATACCGACTCGACGGCACCTAACAACAACAACAACAAACAACAATTTCTTGACAAATATTCCTTCTTCCTTCCTTCCTTCCTTCCTTCCTTCTTTCTTTCCTTCCTTCCTTTCAACTGAATTCAGAATTTAAAATTAATTGTACCAGGCTCTGTTAACAAAAGTTCCAGTAGGGTTTGGTCAGCTTGGTGCTGATGAGACCTTTCGGGACCAGCTCCCTTAGAGGGAGCTTATCCCTTCCTCAGACTCCTTCCTGCTGAAAGAATTTGGTAACAGGCAGAAAGAGCAATAGATCTGGGGTCCGGAAAATGGAGTTCTAACCCTTGCTTTCCCTGAGCTCTCCCATGTGACTTTGTGCAGGTCATTTAATCTCAGTGGGCCGTATTTTCCACATCTGTAAAAGGAGAGTTCAGCATCTTTGGTGAATTTGGGTAAGAATAGGGGAGACAGAGAATTCTAATGAGGAATGCAAGAGAATCTGGGGTCCTCTAGGTTTAAGAGGTTTAGGTCCCTTCCTTTTTCCTAAGCTTTGCCCATCCCAAAATATTTAATAAGTGACCGTTAAACGCCATGCACTAACAACAACAGCAACAACAACAACAACAACAACAACAACAACGCCCTTTATCGCTACCCCTTAAAAAGCTTATCCTACTATAGAAACAAAACTGTAAGACAACAATTAAATCCAGTAGGTGAAGAGCTCCTATAGGGGGCTCTGGCCATTTGAAACGGGAGCAGAGAGGGCTGCTGATTTCTTATTCCCTGGGCACCTCAAAGACAATCTGCATGTTTTTCATCTTCCTTGACAATTTAACAGGATTCCTAATTCCAAAAGTTTGCTATTAGAATAGAACACAGTCTGTCCCATCCATCCAACCATCCATCCATTCCATCCATTCATTTGTCCATCCGTTTGATAAAAATTAATTGAGCACTTGTCCTGTTAGACTGAGGAAACAGTGAAGAGCAAAACCTCGCTACTTTCCTGGAGTTCACAGTCTAGGTGGGGAGACAGACACCTTATAACCAGGATGAAAGCCACAGGAAAAGAACCACGGTATGCTGAGAACCCCCAGCAGAAGGGGTTTCACTGTGTATTCGGGGAGGAGGCTTGAGGGGCACAGGGTGGTTTAAGAAAGAGGCACCTGAAATAATGCCTAAAATGAGTAAACTAACTGGGCCAATAAGGGGAATCAGGAAAAGGTCCAGGCCCAACCCTCCAGACTGGAAAGGAGTTCTTGGAGCCCAGGCAGGAGTTACAGCAGTGTTTTATGATAATTTAGGCTGAATATAACTTGGATAAGCTGTACCAAAGGAGTGCCTGGAGGCAACCATGTTTCTGCTACCTTCTAGGAAATCACAAGGTGAAATATAAATCAATGGTTCTCTCTCAGATAAATAAGGGGAAAAAAACTTATTGATTTTTAAAGCCTGTAACTTTTAAAAAGCAGCACGGGTCATTCTAGGCATGTGAACATCTGGTTCTTGGGAATTGAGTCGGCTGATGGAAACTTAACTTTTTGAGCATATGGATGTCAATATTCCTCTGAAACATGGCATGCACCTGTGTCCCTAAGAACACTGGGGAAGTCCATCCCTGGTGAAGACCTCGATCTAGATCTAGAGTCCGGCAAATTGTCACGTTGTGGTAAGAGGGCACTTGCTCTCTTTGGCCCTACTCTCAGGCAGATGGCTTGCTTCTCAGGGGAACTCCGAGTAGGTGACTTCCAGGTCCTCTCCGCAAAGGAAAGCCGCTTGAGAACAGCAGGTCTCGAAGCATGTTTGCAGACCAGCACGTCAGCACCCCCTGGGCACTTGTCAGAGATGCATGTTCTGTGCCAATCCAGACCTACTGGGTGAGGAACTGGTTTGGAAGCCAGCTATCAGTTTTAGCAAGCCCTTCAGGTCCCTCACATCCCACCATCCCTTGGGAAGCATCTCACCAGGTGCTCCCTGGCACACGTTTCTCAGAGAGATTGTGCAGCTCTTACCAGGACCAAAGCTTCCTGGTAAGATTGTGGGGAACCCTGTGTACTACACTCCCTCCAGAAGATTCATGATGAACTCCAGCGTGTTAGAGGCTACGTATAGTCCTGTGGAAGAGACGCTATCTTCGCTGAGCAAGCCTTTTCAGAGACATCTGAATGTGGAACGTCATTTACTTTCTGTATTCTACAGTAGCCATTGTTTTCCAGAAGAACAGAACCGTGTGTGTGTGTGTGTGTGTGTGTGTGTGTGTGTGTGTGTGTATGGGATTTGTTAGATTAACTAACACAGTCAGAGGTTGAATACTCCCGCAATGGTAATATGCAGACTGTGGAGCTGGGGAAACCAGTAGCTACTCAGTCCAAGAAGCTGGAAGGCTCAGAACGAGAAGAACCAATGATGCAGTTCCAGTCCAAGGCTGAAGGCCCGGAAGGCCCTGCAGTGATGCTGGTGCAAGTCCCTGTTCCAGGGCTGAAGAATGTGGAGTCTGACATCCACAGGGGATGGCAGAGGCAAAAGTCATCCCCAAGAAGAGTTGAGAGCACGCACATAAGCAAACTTCCTCCTTCTTCACCTGTTTTCCTCCCTCTGGACCCCCAGCCTACTGGATGGTGCTGCCACCTGCAGGGGTAGTTGTCCCCACCCAGTTCACTGACCCGCGTGCCACTCCTCTCTGGATCATCCTCAACGACACACCCAGAAGTGTGCTTTACCAATTTTCTAGTTGTCTTTCAATCCAGCCAAGTCGACAACTAAGATTAACCATCACACTTTCTTTTTCTCTCACTTTAAAACATATGTTTAAACTTGATTTCTGAAAAAAATTACCCATTTCCTTACATGGCCTCTCTCTCTGTCCCCCCCCCCCACTGCCTCCTTTCCATGGCACCCACTTCATGGGTAGATGGGTAGACAGATAGATATAGATACAGATATGTTGTTGTTGTTGTTAGGTGCCGTTGAGTCATGTCTGACTCATAGTGACCACGTAGGGTTTTCAATGGCTGATTGTTTCGGGATTGGCTCTGGAGTGGATTGCCATGCCCTTCTCCCATTTTTGTGATGCTGGGAATAGAACCTAGGACCTCAGAGACTTCAGAGTGGCACTCTACCAACTGAGCTAAATCCCAGCCCCAGATATAGATATAGATATAGATATAGATATAGATATAGATATAGACATAGGTATAGATATGTTGCTGTTGTTGTTAGGTGCTGTCAAGTAGGGTCCAACTCATAGTGACCCTAAATCCAGCAGAATGAAATGCTACCTGACTCTGTGCCATGCCCAGCACTATATCAGTGCTTCTCAGCTGTTCTTGGGGTTTTCAATGGCTAATTGTGTCAGTTTCAAGAGTGGGCTCCTTCTACCTAGCCTGTCTTAGTCTGGAAGCTCAGCTGAAACCTGTCCACCATGGGTGGCCCTGCTGGTATCTGAAATACCAGTGGCATAGCTTTCAGCATCAGAGCAACACACCAGCCCCCACTGCATGACAAGCTGACAGACACACGGGGGAGACATATAGAAGTTGATATAGATACAGATATAAATACAGATATAGTCATATAAATATATATAGTCAGGATTATTTTCTGCCCCCCATCTCTGCTCCAATCTCAATTCCAAATTCCCAATATAATTGGTGTTACCTGGCTGAGTGTCCTTCCACTGTGACCAGGGCATCAAATTCAAATTAAGCCAAAGGACTGTTTGCAGCTTAACTCTGGATATTGGAGTGATGTTTCAGGAGTGCTCCTTATGAGGTGGACAGACGATCCTAATAGAATCTTCTATGAAATAAATCACAGGCAAAATACAGCTAGACAATTCCCACAAATATTCCTGAGTAGAGAAAGGAGACCAAATGAATGTCTTATGAGAAGTAGGTGACATCTTTACATTTCAACACTTTGCAGAGGACTTTTGCAACAGCTTTTCCCAAAGAAATGCATCTTTAGATTTCTTGACTGCTGCTTTCGTGGGTGTTGATTGTAAAAGCAAATAAAATAAAATCTTGGACCATCTCAGTCTTTCCTCCATTTATCATGAAGTTGCTTACTGACACAGTTGTAAGGATTTTTGTTTTGTTCATGTTGAGTTGCAATCCATACTGAAGGCTGTGGTCTTTGATCTTCATCAGTAAATGTTTCAAATTCTCTTCACTTTCAGCAAGCAGAAGTGTGTCATCTGCATGACACAGGTTGTTAATGAGTTTCCTCCAATCATTATGCTGCATTCTTCTTCATAAAGTCCAGCTTCTCAGATTATGTTTTCAGCATAGAGATTGAAGAGATATGATGAAAGAATACAGCCCTGATGCACAGACTCAATGGCACCTAACAACAACAGCAATGCGACATTCACAGAGCTAATGTACTGGGCAAATGCTTTCAAATCAAATAACAGCTACTTATCTCTTCCTATTAGCTAATGAGGGCTAAAATTTTAAAAGACCTCTTCAAAGTTTACCAATAGCCCACATATATTTGAAATAGGAGACACTGACAAGATCTTTTATTGCTGTGACAAATTTTACCTTGGAATTATCCTGGGAGAACTTTCATATAAATTAAAAATACAACCTGGATCTCCTTCCAGTCATGCCAGAATAAAATCACCAATGCGTATAGAAAAGACCTTATAGGAAGATAGTTACCATAACGAGCTACCAAACTGAAGCCCTGGTCACAGAAGATCCCTTTATTTCAAGGCTGGGGGATTCACAGTTCCACTAGGTGGCACCAGCAATACCCTTTTTACAATATGGAGATGTTCCCTTCAATTGAGTAAGGAGCCTGTGCTTTGTTTTTTAACACAGGGCGGAGGAACTTGGCCAAATAGCTGACTGTGTAGTTCCTGATTTTATGTACTTGACCTTCAAACTTGTACGACATTTACAGCAAGAACATGGTCATTTTTGTAAGAGTTTATCATGATGTCTTCCTTCACCTAAATTATCAAAATTGTCCCTTATAGGTATTAATTCTTTGAAAAGAGAAATTTCTCTTTCATATATGAGCTTGAACTTGTCAAATTCCATTGCATAAATGTTCTTTCAATTACACATATAAATATTAGAAATTCATTATAACCCATTCTAAAATTAATCATTCAATAATGTTACTGTACATCAACTGGGCAAAGACCAATTACAATAAGGTTTAATGGCTTCTATGAATTCAACAATAGTTTACTCTAAGTTTCTTAGTCATGTATGTGTCCCTGTCCCATTTATCTAAGAGTTAGGGTGGTGTGTCATGTGAAGCTTGTGCCCCTTGAGATTGGGGCTTGTGAGTCATCTCAGGCTTCTGGGTGACAGACTGCAAGCGTAATTTCAAAGCACACAAAAACACAAGTTAGTTAGTGTCCCAAAGAAAACAGACAGATTGTTTTAGCAGCAAGAAAGAAGAAAATTCAAATTATCAAATACAATAAATCTTGTCTTCCAAATTTTAATAAAAAGAATAATTGCCTATCACCTAAAGACAATGTCAAGTTTACAGGAAGAAGATGCTAAGTTTCTTTCTCATGTGGCTTAGTTTTTCTAATTTTTCACAGTTCAAAACAGCCCAATGTTCTGAAGCATGTGAAATGCTGATTTAGGATTACTGGGTCCATAAATTAGACCTCAGTGCTCATAAGGCATTCCAACTGAACAAAGGCTAACAATAACTTCTGGAAAATCAAACTTGTACGACATTTACAGCAAGAACATGGTCATTTTTGTAAGAGTTTATCATGATGTCTTCCTTCACCTAAATTATCAAAATTGTCCCTTATAGGTATTAATTCTTTGAAAAGAGAAATTTCTCTTTCATATATGAGCTTGAACTTGTCAAATTCCATTGCATAAATGTTCTTTCAATTACACATATAAATATTAGAAATTCATTATAACCCATTCTAAAATTAATCATTCAATAATGTTACTGTACATCAACTGGGCAAAGACCAATTACAAGAGCTCAGGATACACACAATTCTGAGTCTCTCAAGTCCTGATTGTAGAGGAATTGGAGTTATGTGATTCAGATACACCTATTACCTCACAATTCTTTATAAGGGAGGATATCACTACTCCCATCTTCACAGTTTTATGCTGGATTAAAGGACATTGATAAAACATCTTTAGCTGGGTCCCTATCCCTTGTCACCAAAGAGATTTAAAATTAGCAACTAAAAAGGTTTTTTAAATTTATTTTCTTTTATTTTATGAACCCAGGGACTCATTGATGCTAGCAAGCCCTCTACGACTGAGCTATACTTTCAGCCCCTTTTTTATTTTGTGTTTTGAGACAGGTTTTACTAAGTCGCACAGGCTGCCTCTGGCCTTGAACTCACGATCCTCCTGCCCCAGTCTCTTGTGTTGCTGTGATTACAGGGCATGTGTATCAGGAGCATTCCTTGTCTTGACAACCTCTCTCTCCTGTAGCAGATGGGATACTAAAAGATAGCACAGTACAGGTCACAAACAAAGCAGTTCATGTGGCCCTTCCAGTTCCATCTGTCAGCAGAGTTTTGCTTTCCATGGCTAAAAGCCTGGCCTTCCTGCATTTTTTGCTTCATCCATAGCCAACCTCAGTTCAGTGAGTTCCCAGTGTCTTGTGGCTTTGCTTCCAAAATAATGCAAGGATAAAGAGTTCTATGAGCTCCCGGTGCCCCTGAGCACATGGGGTGAGCGTGTCAGCTGGGGCCCACTTGGTTTCTGGCAAACTCTGGTTTGGATCATTTTGAGCTGAGCAGGGGCTGAGATACAGCACCAGCTGTGTGTCCAAACAAGGCCACCTTTCTCAAGCCACTTATCAGGCTTTATCCCTTAAGAAATGCAACGGCTCCCACATAGTCCGATTCCCGATTTCATAAGAAACATCTAAGTTGCTTTGTGGTTCAAATCGTAAAGAGGTGCAACAAAGACGGAGGAAGCTGGTGAGGAGGAAATGTAAGAATGATAAATGTTCTGCAGTACTGGTAATGAAAATAGAATATTTGGCAACAAAATTGTCCTAGAAGTTATGTGGGATTAACTGGAAGGTGAATTAGAACTGCATCATACACTTTGCTTGGTATTTACATTTAAGTTCAAAATGTTTCCTGAAATCTTTCAGTGTGGCAGATTTAAGGGCTAGGAAGATATAGCACTATTGTTCACTTTGTACTTATATAACATAAAAAATTTTGAGGAATCAGTTAAATCATTTGATTTCAGTTCCTTCATTTTACAAATAAGAAACTGAGGCTCTGCCAGCAGGATATTTGGGGAACTCATGGTCTAAAGGCCCCCTGTCAATAGAAACATTACATGTACCACGTAAGTAATTTAAAATTTTCTAATAGCCTTATTTAAAAAAATAGGAACAGGAAAAACTTTAATAATACCTTTTATTTAACTAGATAGATCCCAAAATACCATCATTTCAAATATAGCAAATATTTTTAAAAATTATTAATGAGATGTTTATCATTATGATTCTCCTATAAAGTCAAAATGCTGTGAGCATTTTACGCTTACAGGCCATCTCCCTTCTGACCAGGTACATTTCCAGTGCTCAGTCACCACGTGGCACGTGGTGGGCACAGCTCCGTCCTTGTGGAGAAGTGAGGCCGAGAGAGCAAAGCAGCACTGTCTATGCTGTAACTCTGTCAGATCCAGACTTTCCCCCAACCTCTTAGTCACCTTGTGCCCCACTTTATTCAGAATCTAACCCAGATCTCTTGACCACACCTTGGCTCGTTTGTCCTTTTCACCATTCAGCTGATACTCTTTGACTGTGTCCCCTAAATGTCATGCCTTGGAAACTTACTTCCCAAAGTCATGTTAATGGTATTTGAGAGGTGAGGCCATTAGTTGGTGATGGGCGCTGCCCTCAGGAATAGACTAATGTACTGGTGGATTAATGGATTAGTGGGTTATCTTGGGAATGCCTTTGACGTAAATGTTAGGGAAGAAGCTGCAAACCCATAAACCGTAGCGGACCTTTAATGAAGACAAGCTGTGAAGGCTGCCCCTAACCCAGTAGAGACCAGCCGCCGGAGAGGACCAGGAGAAGAACGCGAGGACACTTTTATAGGCTCTAGGTGGGAGGGGGAAGGAGTGAGTGACGTGTCACATCGGGATAGGTAGAAAGCGTGTGCATGAAGGGTTCTGATAGGCTAGAAGAGGGAAAAGGAAGTAGTCATCAGTTGCCTGCCCTAGGCAAATTCTGAGTTAGGTTTTGGTAGGCATTTTTGACGGGCTTTTGAGAACTGGGACATAATGGGTAAAGGTACTACCTGATAGGAAGGTGGCATTTTATAACAGTAACCATGAGCTCTCCCAGGCTCACTTGCTCTGTCTCAGCGTGCACCGCCCGCCACACCATCAGGACGCAGCAGGAAGGCTCTGGTGGGAAGCCAGGCGGGTGCGGGCACCATGCTCTTGATTTCCCAGCATTCGGACCGCGAACCAAACAATACTGTCTGTATAAAGTAACTTATCCCAGACGTTTTGCTAGAGCAACGGGAAATGGATGAAGACATCATCCTATACCAAAACTTTTCTATTTCTCTCCTCAAGATGTGGAATATGGAAGAGCTGTCAGGAAAACTCAAAGCCCGGGGACCGTTGAGACCCACCCCACCCCCTGCAGGAGGATGGGTATGTTTTTTGGGTTTTGTGAGGTTTTTGTTTGTTTGCTTGTTAGTTTGATTTTGGTGCTCAGGATTGTACCCAAGGCCTCATGCCTCCTAGTATGTACTCTTACACTGAGCTACATACCCCTTGCCCCAGAAGGATTGGATTGATGAGGGGAAGGCCGCCCAGGAGGTTGTGGTGAAGAAGTCAGGGTCTATATTAAGCATAGGCAAGGAATCATCTATAAAACTGTGAAAATTAGCCTCAGTGAAACTGCTCCCAGGATACTGGTGCGAAACACTGAGGAGATTGTGTCACCTTTCTGAGCATAAATCCCATTTGCTAAATTGCATGAGGATAATAGTAACATTTGTACTTTTCTATGCCAGTGTTGTTTAATGCTTCATATGTATCGATCTATTTGTTATCAGAATAGTTCTGTTTATGTTCCTATTTTATGAGTGAAGAGGCAAGTGCAGAGAGGTTAATAGACTTGTCCTAGGTTGCATGCTCATATGCGGAAAACAGGTTTGAACCCAGCCATTCTATCTCTAGAGCTATGTGCTAAGCTGAAATACTGGATGCACAGCCCTTGGCAGAGTCCCTGGCATATAGCGAGTTCTCATTAAATATCTACTGCTTCAATATTCCTGAAGATGGCAGTAGGGGTGGGTTGTGGGTGGCAGCAGTATGGAGCGAGAGGCCTAAGCAAATTAGAGACACAGAGCTCGCCTTCAAAGCCAGTTGCTGAAGCCATTCTTTCGGGTTTCCAGGTGCAGTCCTTAAGTACTTCCTCTGCTCACACAACCTATGGGCCACTTCTCTTCAGCTTAGTCAAATGACTAAGTGCAAATCTTTTGTGGTTTATGAGGATATGAGATTCTAGTTTAAAATTCTAAGAATTGAGGATAAAAATGTGAACCACTTAAACCTTTGCAGCTGAAAAGCTCTGCCTCCCTTGGTTTGGTCCTGGCAAACAGAGTTCTTCCTACATGAATGGAGGCATCAGAATGCCCTCTGCCCTCTGTGAAGAGCTATTCCCACTAATAGTGAATATTGGTGTGGGGTATGGTAGCTTAGAAAATGGGAAAAAGTAACTAATAAAGGATTTATTACATATAATAATATTATGCATAACATGTGTTATGATATTATAATACATAATGCTATACTATTATGATTATACATAATATTACATATAATATTCTAATATATAATACATTGCATTATAATATTATAATATATTATAGATACCATTTATGGTTTGATTGAGGACATAGTTTTTCTCTGATAGATGTATTATTTAGGATAATTCAAAAACTTATACTTCCTGAGTACATATAAAATGAAGGAGAAAGTCTCAGTGGCTTCCAAGAGGCAAGATTAGCCAGTCATCAGGAATTTCTCTCAAGGAAGGCAGGGACCAAGTGAAGTGACAGGGGCACTATACTCTGCAGTCCTGCTGGATGCTCAAGTGGACGTGGTCTGCCCCTTTCCTAAACCTGTTTCTTCCTGTCTTACACAAATTGACCATGCCGTCTGATCCAGGGGGCTGAGTACAAGGCAGTCGTTTTTCCAACCATATGCCTATTTCTACATCAGGAGTTGAATCACCTCTGAGGATTCATGTAGTACCCACAATACCAACTCCTCCAGGCCTTCCACCATGGCTTTAAAACTGCAGAGAGTGGACACAGTCATTCCCATGGATGTGGCCTCACCCTAGGTGACTGCACTGCAGGTGTGCCTCATGTTACCTGGAGGATATGCTAACCTCTCTACCCACCTCCAGCCTTTCAAGTGACAGTCCCTCTGCCTTGGGAAAGGAAGAAGGTAATTTAAGGTGTTCCCTTTGATGGTGTAATCACGATGATGATTACTTACTTAGTGAAGAAGAATGGAGACTTTGGACCCGGGGGAGAAACACACCCTAGTGAAGTGAGTTTTACAGCAGCTGAATGCCTGTTACCCAGCATGAAGTCATGATGATCAGAACTGAGTCAAGCTTGAGAAGCCTCGTGGTATATGCCCTCCAGACTAATTTCTAGAGTAGGAGCTCTCGGGAGGCTGGCAACTACCACTGATATGATGTGCATCCAAATCTCTTAGAATAAAATTTAACTACTTGGGCTTTCATTCATTGCTTCTTCATTCATTATGAGCTGTGAACAAAAAAGCATGATGAATGTTTAAAGAAAAAAATTATTACAGTAAAAGACACATTGCCATTAATCCCCCTCAGAATGCTCCCCATGACACTCATCCCCCCCCCTCCCCATTTTTGCCACTTTCTGGAAGTCCTCCTTTATTAGTAACAAAGTTTTTGATTTAAACTTGCTCTGTATTTTTTAAAATCACACCTTGTATATATAGCAGAGTAATTCTCCTTCCTAAGGTGGTGGTGGTTGTGGTGGTTGTTGTTAGGTGCCATTGAGTCAGTATCTGACTCATAGTGACCCTGCATACAACAGGCAAAACACTACTGTCAGTGCTTCTCTGCTGTTCATAGGGTTTTCAATGGCTAATTGTTTTTTGGGAGTGGGTTGCCAGGTCCATCTTCCAAGCCTACAGTACCTGGTGTTCCCAGGTGGTCTCCCATCCAAGTACTAACAAGGCCTGACCCTGCTTAGCTTCTGAGATCTGAGGAGATCTGATGCCACAGGGCTACGGCTGCAGGCTGTTGTTGTTAGATGCCTTCAAATCAGGTCTCTGTCATCACAGCCCTCATAGGGTTTTCAATGGTTGATTGTTTCCAGATTGCTTCCGGAGTGGATTGCCATTAACTTCTCCCATTTACATGGTGCTAGAGATCGCACCTGGGTCCTCAGAAAGCAAAGAGTAGGTTGGTATAAATTCCAGGGTGGAGTAGAATATTAGGTTTAGGTTTAAAACTTCATAAAGTCACCCAAATGAGAAAATTAAGTAAAAAGTGCCATGACACCTTTAGTCAATTATGTGAATTGATTTGCTGGTAAGAGTTGCAAGATATTCGATTACTTGGTCTAGGCAATTTTACAAATCAGTTACCTGACCTTCCCCCAGCAGGGAGGTAAATACTCACAGTCCCTGAGCATGGTTAGAGGCACTGGAGCGTGACTGGCGGCCAAGGGTTGGGTGGTTTGGGAATGGCAGCCCCTGAGTTGATTGTGCCTCGCTTCTAGAGCTCAGTGCTGTGCACCTCTCTTTGGGGTGGCACCGCCCTATTGGTATCCCCAGACAGCCACTCCTTTTGTCTCTGTGGCACTGAATGACTTCAGTCTTTGCGGAAAAATTGTGATGAAAGGCAGTAACTTCAGCTTGCCCTGCCAGGGTGCTGGCCTCTGTGGGTGGTGCTTCCTGTACCTTTGGCCGTGGTGAAGAGGTGACTGTTCCAATTGGTCACAGGCCAGGGCTGCTATATGACCAAGTCACTCTGCTTCAAGTTAATCATGTTGACTACGAAGCTTCCCAGGTCCATGGTCTTCCTCTGACTGAGAATCACCCTCGGGTACCAACTGCTGCTCCCTGGACTAGAGGCAGCTTCTGCCACAGGGGCTGGGAATTACAAAGGGCAAAGAGAAAGAGGGGAATAGGGGAAAGGCGGGGTCCTAGATGTGCGTCACACCAGTCCTCTGCACCCTGCTACACATTGCTGTGCCCACACAGCACTTGGGAATCACACCTGCCCCCAAAGGGCTTGAATCAAACAGCACCGAAACAGGGTATGGGGTCTGGGTGTGTGTGTGTGCGTGCTCATCCAGGGAGCTACTGTAACCTGTGAGTCCTGCAGTGTGGGCCATGATAAGGGTCCACAGCCCATGGGTAGCTCTGAGCAGAGTGATGGGAAGATCCACAGGCCAAGACCGAGGTGGTCTCAAAAACCCTGGAGACCCCAAAGTACCTGTGGAAATTCCCTCTTGGAGCTACCCAGCGTTGCTTTGGGTGTTTTGGCCATGGCAGAACAGCAGTTGAATGTTACAATACAGTGATGTTTTAAAAAACAACAGAGTTTGAATTTGAACCCTAGCACTTTGGATAAGCCACCTCACTGCTCTCTATTTCACATTCCTCTGCACTAAAATGAGGTAGTAATTGCCTTGTTGTCTACCTCATGAACTGTTATAAAGCATTTCCTGATATAGCATCCTCGACATACATAAGTGATAAAATGGCATTTTAATATGAGCATTGTTAGTTATTGAAAGATACCATATAGATACCCCTTCCTCCTTCCATTCTTTCCTTCCTTCTTTCAGAACATTTCCATAATCGTCTAAGATCACATAGTGGTAAGCCCTGTGCACTGGGGTAATTAGCTTCCTTCACTGAGCTTATTATTTTAATCATCTCTGGATATTTTAGCCTGTATTTCCCCAGTTTAAAACCTAGGGAGCCATCAAGTAGCAAATACTGATAGGAAAGAATGAAGGCAGAGTAAGTTCACATATTGTATTTAGAGCTGACTTGTTATATAGGAAAGTGTCTTTCAGATTTGCCAGACTGAAAAACATGTTTTCCTTTCCTCTAGTTTTTGGTAGTCCTTAAAACCCTATTTCTTTAAAACTTACTGACTTTTGAATGGGGATTTCCTGAGTGGTTATCCCAATAAATTTAGGAAAAGAGTTCTATCATTACATGATAACTAAGCCAGCACAGGCTCAATAGAGAAAACACAGCCTGGGCTGGAAAAGCTGGATCTTGTATTCCATTTGTGGTTTTTAAAACGACTAATTCATGGGGAAAGGAAAACCAGCCATATCATAAGCATGTCACGGAGAAGAACTCCAAAACAGACACGTGCTTCATTAAGAACTCAGACACTGTTGCTTCACGCACAGACCGTCATGTGGTACATGTGGTTTATTCACCACCCTGGGAGGTCTGTGTGGCCATTGAGTGCTGGTTCCCAGAAGTGTAATATGATCTAGAAGATAAGGAGGCCCAGGTACCCTATGTCTAGTGTCACTCTGCGATGCTGCTCCTATTTCAGTGGGCAAGCACTTATTGAGTGTCCCCTAGTTTGTCCACATGGGGACTCCTCTATCCTGTTAGCAGTTATGAAGTTGTGAGTTATCAGTCTCAGTGACTGAGCAAGCGGGGTTAGCAATGGCCTGTCTAACCTTCTAGATGCGGCTGAAGTACCCGCATGCCATGAATTGATGTCTTCCTCTTCTGAACTTGACTAGCATGTTACTTTTACTTTTCTTCCAGCTTTTATATTTCCAACTAGCCTATAGAAGCACTGAGAGTTGGGATTATGTCTTGTATCTAAAGCAAAGCATTTTATATAGAAATCTCTGAATAAATATTAGATGAATTGAAAGCTGACCCAGACACGAAACTATGGGGCTCTGTGTCACACAAGCTCTATGATACAATTAATGTGCCAATGTCTCTAAATGAGTCAATGCTGCAATAGAAATGGGGTCCTGAATAGCTCCATCATTGTCCCAGTAAACATTGAACTACTAGTGTGCCCAACAGTGAATACATTTGATTGTGATAGATTCTCACACTGTCCTCACTGTTCCTTTTGCTGTCTCTTTCACTAAGCACTAAGCTATTTGAAGATAGGGGAATGACTTTTTAAAGTCTCTTATTGTGGATGATTCCTTTCTTATCTCTCTGTCCTCCATCCAAAGTGCCGCCACAACATGTAAATGCTCACTGCAGAATTTGTGAATTGCACTGAGTTCTAATTCTAACCCATAGCTCACTATTCAAATCTTTGTTATTTGGTTTCAGCCTAAAGGCCTGTTATACTATGAAGACTGCCTTCAAAGGTCTTCTGGACAGCTGTTTTCCTAGTTGTCAAGCCCAAGAGTCTTTATTCCTTGTAAATGACAGTTTATGCTTTCAACTCAAAATCTCTCCACCTTGGGAAAGGAAAAAGATAATTTCAGGTGTTTCCTTTAATAGTATGATCATTTAATAATAATCACTTCCTTAGTGAAGAAGAGTTAAGACTTTGGACCCAGAGGGTAAAAACACACCCTATGGAAGCATGGGTTTATAGCAGGCAAATACCTGTTACCAAACATAAAATCTTGATCATCAGAATTGCGTCAAGCTGCCAGCAAGAAGTAGAGCCAGCCTGTGACAGCCAGGTGTGCTGCCAATGGTAGGACCACAGGGGTGGAGCTGTCCAAGCATGTTGGAGCCCGGATGATGCCAAAAACCAGATGCCAGATGACATCATGTGGCCAGATGGCAGACATGGAGCCACAGGATGTGTGTGTCCCAAAAGATATTGGTCTTGCTCTGAACTGATCTCTCCTTTATGGGCCGCTATTCCTCCACTTTGAAATGGGAATATGTATTAGTCAGCTCTTGTTGCTGTAGCAGAAAAACCTACCCAAACACACTTATGGAGGAAAAGGTTTATTGGCAGCTCACAGTTAGAGGATCAATCTATATTGGTGGCAAGGCATGGTGGCAGGTAGGCATCTGGGCAGGTGGCTGGGTCTGTGGCAGAAGACCTCATGGCATTGCAGTGCAGGAGACAGAGAACTTCATGGAACTGTAGGTCCAGGGTAAAAAACTTCACAGGCCTGACCCTGATGACCACTTCCAAAGGGCTAAGTCCCATCTCCCAAAGTATCATGAGCTCCACAAACAGTGCCCCCTGCTGGGGACCAAATGTTAAAATACATGACTATGGTGGGACAGTTTATATTCAAACCATAGCCCCCAAAGGTCCAGAACCACCTCATAATGAAAAATGCATTCAGTCCAACTTTAAGTGTCCCCAATTCTTAACAGTCTCAACTGTGTTTAAAAGCCCAAGTCCAAAGTCTTCATGGAGACTAAGCCAAATTTAGCTGTGGGACCCTGAAAAACAAACAAACAAACAAACAAAACCCAGGTTATATACCTCCAACATATAATGGCACATAGTAAGCATTTCTGTTGCAAAAGGGAGGAATGGGGCACAGAGAGGAGAGAGCCAGCCATAGCAAGACTGATATCACAGTGACAGCTGAACTCTGTCAGTCTAAGTCTGGCATCTGGCACCCTGTCATTTGCAGGGCACATGGCCCTCATAGGCTGGCTTTATTTCTTGCTGGTGGCTTCCCTTGGCAGACACCTCATGGTGCTGACATCTCAGCTCTCAAAGCTTCATGAATCAGCCCTTCAGGGGATCTGCATAGGGCACCCAGAACAGGGTACTGGTACGCACTGCCTGGCCTTGCAGGCTACCTTCTGAAATCTTAATGGCAGCCTCCATTACCCTTAACTCTTGCATCCTGCATGCCTGCAACACCAGCACCACGTGGACAATGCCAAGACTTGCTGCCAGTTCAAGAGGTAGCTGAACGCTTTTGGATCATGGTTCCAGTGGCAAACTCTGTATACCCAGGCTAGGAAACCATTTTCCTGGTCTGCTTCTTTCCAGCAGGGTGTCCAGGAGATATTTCTCTTTAGACACTCTCTTTTCAAATGGGTTTTTATTTATGTTCTGGGGCCTTAAATGAGGGGCTGGCAAACTTTGTTTCTGCCCCAAGGTGGTCTTTATTGTCCCAGGACACCTCGCATGTCTCCTCTCTGAATCAGCCCTGATTGCAGTAACTTTTGAAAAGCCCTCACCACCACTGATTTTTTGTCTCTTTAAACTGCACACTTTCCAGAACTTCTTGTTCTGCCATTTTCCCTATTTTCCATAAATCTTGGTGAACACAGCAAGCAACAACCAACATGTGCCCTGATATCATGTTGTCCTTATGATTTTCCCTCCACCACAATAGTTAGTTCATAACTTTTAAATTCACCCTCCCTCAAACCTTTGGGGAATGGAGAAAATGCAGACAATGTCTTTGCTAGAATATAATACAGATCACCTCTAGTCCAGTGTCCAATGGAGTCCTTATTTTCCTCTAAAATCCTGGGAGCCCCTTCTGCATTTCCAGCTGGGCCAGCATGCTGGTATGTCTTACTCACTCCAGAACTACCCCTCAAGTCCTCCAGGGCTTCTCTTGTCTGTATCTCCAAATTCTTCCAAACTCCTCCCTCAAGTTCCAAAGGCCTAAGAACCCCATGGTTAGGTTTCTGCTCAGCAATGACCCCAGCCCTCATACAAAATACACCTCAATACAAAAACCAAGTTTTTGTATTTTTCAGCTGTTGTCACTGTAGCAGAAAAGCCAACCCAAATAAACTTACAGAGGAAAAGGTGTTTTGGCAGCTCACAGTTAGAGGATCTGTCTGTAATGATGGCAAGGCATGCTGATGAGGCAGACATCTGGGCAGGTGTCCAGGTCCATGGCAGAAGACCTCATGGCATTACAGTGCAGGAGGGAGAGAGCGTCCTGAAACCATGGAGTCCAGGGTAAAAACCTCCGCAGGCCTTCTCCCAGTGACCCTTCTGCAAGGCTGAGTTCCACCTCGCAAAGTGTCGTGACCTCCAGAAACAGCACCACCAGCTAGGGATCAAACATTAAAGCACATGACCTTTAGGAGACACTTTATATTCAAACCATGACAAAATGCTTACTCTGTGCCGACGTACACTGGAAGCATGCAACCTGGTTTTTTGTTTTTGGGGGGCCCACAGCTAAATCTGCCTGGAATCTCACTGGACACTTTGGACTTGGACTTTTGGAGCACACTTGAAACTGTGAAGACTCTGGGGACTCTTGAAGTTGGACTAAATACATTTTGTGCTATGAGATGGCCATGACCATTGGGGGCTAGGGGTGGAGTGTTATGGTTTGGATCTAAATGTCTCCCAGAGCTCATGAGTTTGAACATTAGGTCCGGGGGTGATGGTGCTGTTTGTAAAGCTATGGGAACTTTGGGAGGGAGGATTCTAGCTTTGCAGAAATGGCTCCCTGGAGCAGGCTGTTGGAGGGTTCTGCCTAGACTCGTGGGCCCAGTCACCCCTCCACTCTCTGGCTGCTGATCTGCCATGCTGGGAATCATCCACCACGGGCCCTGCCGCTTCCCTCTACCACACCTGCCCCACTGCCATGATGGTGAGCCCCCAATAAATCTCTCCCCAGATAAATACACAACATCCCTTCCCCCATAAATTTGCTTTGGTTGGTTTCTGTGCCATAGCGACGTACCAGCTGACTAATCAACCTCTAAGGCAATCTGGCAAAAGGAGTTTGCCTAACAGGGGTTCTGGACTGGATGATGGATACTTTCTCTTGGAGAGTTTAAACATAAGATTTGAGGAACTCTATAGACATTAGGGTAGAAACACATAAAGAACGGGTGTTAGACAGAAGCCAGGGATCAGGAAAAGTTGCGAGTGAGCAGAAGCCATCACACAGAAGTGAGAGCAGGAAAAGCTCTCTGGTGGCAAGAAGAGCAGAGGAAATGGAGACACAGAGTGGCCAAGTCGTTTGGTGGACCCCTGTTGGAAATGTTACCTCCTCCAGGAAGCCTTGTCACTCCAGACTGCACCCATCTGAACACAGCACCCAGCCCCTTTATCTTGACTTTTACTCCACTTTAGATCTTTTGGGTCTCTTTAAGCACAAGAAAGAGAGTTCACCTCTAGCTATGGATTCTGGGCACTTCATGGAGTGGAAAGAGAAGTTAAACTTGTAGATCTCAACAAAGGAAGGAGCCTAGTAGGATCCTGATGGCTCAGAACCAGGAATCCAGACTTTCTGGGGCACCCTGGGGAAATGACTCTTCTCACCCCCATCCATCACCTGCTCCCCTTCTCAAGAGCCAAACCCAGGAAGAGAGGGCTGAATTCTCTCAACTAAAAATCCTGCCCCACTCCTGGTGGGCTAGGCAGTGCAGGACCCGAGATGGACAATCCCAAGCACAGTGACATTGTGGTTCACAGAGGAGAGATCTCCCCCCAGTGAAAATGGGGTGCTTTTACTAAACTAAATTGGAAAGGACGTTTTGCAGGCAGATAATACAAAACAAAAACAGCTTCCAAGTACATAAGCTCCATATTTTATGGTTATCTGCAGAGCTGTCTTTGTCCCCAATTTAAAGGAGGCAAGTACTACAGGCGGCAAGTTCCCCTTGCAGGCCAGGTTCCTTCTTTTCTTCTATTTGATTTTTAAATAGTTTAATATATTATTGATACATGACATTGGTTGAGAACACTCAGTGAGGCATGCACTGTCCTGAGTGTCCCATGCCCATTCCGCCATCCGATCTTCTCAGCTGCTGTGTACAGTTGTTCTATCATTAAGCTCGCTTTATAGAAGAAAAACTACATGACATAGGGAGGTTAAGAACTTTCCTAAAAACACAGCCTGTAAGAAATGGGGCCAGGGTTTAAACCTGGGCCGCGTAATCCCAGTCTAGGCTCTTAACCACTCCGAGCTCCCAGAATAGAAGATGACTAAAGCATCTTTCTTTGAGATAGGGTGTCCCACTGTTGCTCAGGCTGACCTTGAAATCCTCAAAATCCAAGTCTAAAGCAACCCTCCTGCCTCAGCCCCCAGAGGAGCTCACTATGGGAGTGCACCTCCACGCTCAGCTCGAATGCATTATTGTTATTATTATTACTATGATTTGGTTTGTTTTTTGAGACTGAGATGAGGGGAGTGTGCCGCCACACCTGACATCCTAATGCAAATTTTTAATAAAAGTAGTTTGGGCTGGGTTTAATCCCCAGCACCAAAAAATAAAACAAAACAAAATATAATAACCCCCTCACCACAAACCAAACCCAAGCCAAGCAAAATAAATAAAAGTGAGACTGGTGCCAGGTGTGGTGACACAAGTGTTTAATCCCAGCACGAGGGAGGCTGGAGCAGGAGGGTCAGTGGGAGTTCAAGAGAATACCAAATACCAGAGTCTGGGAAGTGTGCATGGCAGGAGATGAGAGAGGATGGTTAGTGGGGACCATATGCACGTGGGTGGCAGGAATAACCTCTCATGTTCCATAGCATGGTAGGGCAATCACGGCTGACAGCAGCCAACTGTATGTTTCAAAATAGGTAACAGAATTCTGAATGTTCCCAACACAAAGGAATGATAAATGTTTAAGGAAGTGGCTATCCCAGGGCTCCCTGATCAGATCTTTACATAACATTTACCTGTGAAATATCACACAC
Source organism: Pedetes capensis (assembly GCA_007922755.1). Lineage (NCBI taxonomy): Eukaryota > Metazoa > Chordata > Mammalia > Rodentia > Pedetidae > Pedetes > Pedetes capensis. The sequence goes on from VMDO01001015.1 coordinate 219,622, forward strand.
TGTACTGTTACGTATGTACAGTTATATGCCAATTAAAAATGCTTAAAAAATAAAAATCTTCATGCAGTCCTGAACAGAGCTATAACTTAGAGCTGGGGAAGATTAAAAAGAAATATTACAAAGAAATGATGGCACAGCAGAGAAATGGCTGAAGAAAGGAAGCCTGAAAAAGAAATCAGGAAAACTCCGTGGTACATCACTGTTCCTGGACCAGGAGACACCCTGGGTTATGGAGCTACACGAGATTCCCTGTAAAGACTGTTCATAGACTAAAAGATGCCATTTAAAGAGAAGACAAGGTTATTTTTACTCCAACACTTAGAGTAGATGGAAATAAAAATAATAAGCCAAGCACAGTAGCACGTGTCTATAATCCCAGCAACACAGGAGGCAGAAGCAGGAGGGTTGCAGGTTCAAGGTCAGAGACAGCCTGCATAACTTAGCAAGACCCTGTCTCAATTTAAAAAATAAGAAAGGGGCCAGGGATGCAGCTCAGTGGTGAAGCACTTGCAAAGTATATGTGGGGCCCTGGGCTCATCCTCTACATACAGAAAAATAAAAGTAAATAAGAGCAACAAGTTTCAGATAGATTTATAGTCCAGAGGGAGGCTAAGGCACCCTGGGGCATCCTCTTCTCTTGCAGCTGAAGTCTGTAAAGGGCCCCCCACCCCGCCCCTGCTGCTTGAGCCAGAGGTGATCAGAGGCGCCTCCCTTTCTCAATCCCACCTTCAGAGAAGCAAAAGTGCCAGGCTGGACAGGGCCACTCTAGGGACAAGCTTGCTTCCATGCTGTCTCAAATGAGTCCTTCCTGTTCCTCAAATGTGGCCTCAGGAGGGCGGGAAGACACCACAGGCAAGAGTAAGGGGACATGAAGGGGGTTGGTGGTGCAGGGGTCCAGGTGGCCGTGTGCTGACCTGCAAAACAGAAAGTGGCAGTTGTACCCCTGTCTGAGTCCCACTGGGGAAACCCCCAGGCTGACAGCTTGCGCTGGGGTAGGGTCACCCACACTGAGGAAGATGACATTCCAGGGAAGGGAGCTGGTTCCAGGGAATTCCACACAGTGACTCACCCAACCCAGGTCTTGACTAAATTTCCACTGGTTTTTACGATCTTCTTTGAACAATTGTGTTGCTGCTGTTAGGTGCTGTCCAGTGGGGTCCAACTCACAGCAACCGTAGGTACAATAGAAGGAAACACTCCTGGCACTGTGCCATGCCCGCCACTAGGTCAGTGTTTCTCTGCTATTCATAGAGTTTTCAATGGCTGATTGTTTTGGGATTCCTTCAGGAGTGGACTGCCACATCCTTCTCCCAGTTTTTGTGGTGCTGGGGGTTGAACTCAGGGCCTCAGGGAGTGCAGAGCAGTGCTCTACCAACTGAGCTAAACCCCAGCCCGTCTTTGAACAATTGGAGAATAAAATCCTCAGTCTTTCTGTTCATCTCCTTCCTTCCTTTCTCTTTCCCTCCTTCCCTCCTTCCTTCCTTTCTTTCTCCTTCCTTCCTTCTTTCTTTTCTTTCTCTTTCTTCCTTCCTTCCTTCCTTTCTCTTCCCCACCCTCCCTCCTTCCTTTCTTTCTCCTTCCTTCCTTCTTTCCTTTCTTTTTCTTTCTTTCTTTCTTTCTTTCTTTTTCTTTCATTCTCTCTTCCTTTCTCCCTCTCTTTCTTTCCTTATTTGAGACAGGATCTCTCTATATAATCCAGACTGGCTGTGCACTCTTGATCCCCTTGGCCTCCCAAAGGCTGGGATTATTTCCTTTCATTCTCTGCAGCACTCTTTAACAGCATTCAGATCTCAGTGTGTCTCTTGAAAGAGATCTTTAGGAAATGCAGATTCAAAGTTACCCCCGGAGACTCTGATCTGGTGGGTGCTGGCTCCACGCTGACACAGTTCTTGCTGTCGCTTTGCTTGAGATGTCATTTCACACCCGTGTGAGTCGTGTGGTGAAGCATCTCCGTTTTCCCTCCTTTTCCCTCCTCTGCCCTTCTACTAAGATCTTAGACCTTTAAGATGGGGAAGGACATCTTTTCTTCTTCCAGCACCCTGAAGGCAGGCTCACATATCTACAATATTCACCCAATTTTCTTATGATGCATTTCTTCCAGGCCCAGCCAGCCTGTGAGTGTCAGGGCTGGATTTGAATGAGAAAGAATGAACTTCCAGACAGAGAGAACTAATTAGATAAGAAATACGTGAGGTTTCCCAGTCCAGGTTTATTTTAGGTTAGGAGCTGTCGAGTCCAGTCCGACTCATAGCAAACCTCATAGGGTTTTCAGTGGCTGATTATTTGGGGATTGCTTTAGGAGTGGGTTGCCACATCCTTCTCCTGTTTTTGTGGTGCTGGGGATCAAACCCAGGTCCCTCAGAGAGTGCAGAGCAGCACTCTACCAACTGAGCTAAACCTCAGCTCCCAGATTTATATAGATGACTCAAAATACACTGAAAAAAAATATGGAAGCATAAAATCTTTTTGTTCTCTAGGAGGTATTTTCATTCAGTTCAGTTCATTTAGAACATTATCTACTTGTGGTCAAAATATTGCCTCCTTTTAATTTTTTCTTAGGACATATGTACCAACTTCTTTTATTGATAATTTATCTTTAAAAACTCCAAATTACTCAGAAGTGCAAACATACACAGGAAGTCAAGTCATCTAGTGGTCTTAGACATTTGTTCAGGAAGGAGAGAGAAGGCTCTGATAACTTCCTTCTTATCTAAAAATATGTTGTCCCCTTGCTTAAGACCCCGCAAAGGTTCCTGCTTGCTTGCAGATGATTCAGATGCCTCTGTGGGTCACAAGCGTCCACCCAGGCTGGCCCCAAGTGTCCACTCACTGCCCAGCACAGCCTTTCCATGGGGCCCTCTATCCTCTCCCCACAATGCCTCTCTAGGCTACAGCCATCCCCTTTCATTGCCTTGAGGAGGCCAGACTCTGTCCTTTCTGGCCTTAGTCTGTGCCGTTCTTCCCATCCCAGCTAGCTCCTCCTCCAACCTTCAAATCTCATCTTAAATGCCACTTCATCATAGAAGACTTCTTGGGGCCCCAACTTTGGGTTATGGGGGAGCCTTCCCATTTGCATCATAACTGCTATTCTTTAGTCTATATTCTCCATCAAGACTATGAGCTCAGTATGTGGCAGAAAAAATGAAAGCCTTATTCGTGTGTGTGTGTGTGTGTGTGTGTGTGTGTGTGTGTGAACTTACATATATGTTGTTGGTAGGTGCTGTTGAGTCCAACTCATATCAACCCTATGTACAACAGAATGAAACACTTCCCGAATCTGTGCCAGGCACACAAACTTCTTTATGTTTAAGCCCATTATTGCAGTCAATCTATCTAATTGAGGGTCTTCCTTTTTTTTTTCATTGACCTGCCACTCTCCCAAACATGATGTCTTTCTCCAGGGATTGGTCCCTCCTGATTACATCTAAAATATGTAAGATCCAGTCTAGTCATCTTTGCTCCCAAGGAGCACTCTGGTTGCAGTTCTTCTAGGACAGATCTGTTGGTCTTTTGGCAGTCCATGGTATATTCAATATTCGTCTCCAGCACCATAATTCAAAAGCTAGACTTTATGAAGAAGAATGGGGCATCAGGATTGGAGGAAGACTCATTAACAACCTGTATTATGCAGATGACGCAGGTCTGCTTGCTGAAAGTGAAGAGGATTTGAAACATTTATTGATGAAGATCAAAGAACACAGCCTTCAGTATGGATTGGGACTCAACATCAACAAAACAAAAATCCTTAAAATTGGTGATAAGCAACTTCATGATAAATGGAGGAAAGATTAAAGTTGTCCAAGATTTTTCTTTACTTGGTTCTACAATCAACACCTGTGGAAGCAGCAGTCAAGAAATCAAAAGACACATTATGCTGGGAAAAGCTGTTACAAAAGACCTCTTTAAAGTGTGGAAACGTAAAGATGTCACATTGAAGACAAAGGTGCACCTGACTTGTGCCATGGTATTTCCAGTTCCATCGTATGGTTATGAAAGCTGGACAGTGAGTAGGGAGACAGGAGTGGCTTACACTTATGCACACACACATATGCATATCAACACACCGAGTAGTCAGGAAGTACAGGGATTTGTCTCCCTTCACGTGAGCTAGTGCCCTGGAGTTCGGAGCTTTTGAGGGCTTGGCCCAAGGAAGCCCTGGGTTATCTGGACAGAGGAGCTTGTGGCAAGGTCACCTGCAGGCGTGATGAAGGCAGGTGGAGGCTGTGCAATCACCTTTGAGCAGGTCAGAAGGCCCCCAGACTGGGTCCCTTATTTTAGTGTCTGGCATGACAGAAACACCTGCTAAAGGGCCAGTTGCTGCTCAGTCCCTGTTCCGTGTGGAGCACTCTGTTGATGAAGCCTTGACTCCTATGGTCCAGAGACCATTTGCCAGCCCTAAGTGCCTTGGGTACGGCGTCACTCACTAGATGATCATCTGTCGCCACAACAGGTCACCCGTCTCAATCGGCCTGGTGACTTTTGCTAAGGATCCTACTCTTGACAGTGGCACTGAAGATGCTTTGAGCAGAACAGGCCTTGAGCTCCGTGGCCGACATACGCTCCTTCCCCTGCCACTTGCTTCCACCCAGGGCACTGGGTGCTACTTCTGCACCTGTTTTTGAGAAGTCACTCAAGCATTTTTTCTCATTCCCACCTAAAGCATACCCGCGAGAGAAATGTGTGAGGGCATAGATGAAATCATTCTGACTCTTTCGCAAAAGAGGAAGAGAAAATAAGAACTCTTCCAGCTTTAGTGCATGACTTACAGTTTTTCACATTGTTTAGAAAGATGTGGGCAGTTTATTTGACTGTATATTTGCTGTGGTGTCAGCAATACTTCATGTGTCATGGTTTTGTTTCCGTTATAATGGCCAATAATAGTCACAACAAAATTAAGACAGTGGAAAGAATAAATTGTGTTTATATATAGGCTACAAATCAACTCATTACACAAGAGTCTGGGGCAATTTTTAGTGACTATTTTTGTATAATCTGCATAGAAAGTTCATTAGAGAGCTTGTACAATCCAGTCATTAAGCTGGGCCAAATACCAGACTGGCCATTTTTCAGTCAAGCTATAGGGTCACAAAGACCTCGTTATCCCTCCCAAAGCTGTGTGGTTCTCAGCACTCTGAGTACTGAGCTATGCATAAAAGTAAATCGGGGGCTGAGGATGGAGCCCAGTGATAACACACTTGCCCAGTCTGTGTGAGGACTTGGGTTCAATCCCCAGGACCCTGAAAAAAGAAAGGAAAAGAAAAAGTAAATCAATAAACCAACCTCAACCTTTCCTTTGTGCCCTACACTAACTTTCCCTCTCAATGGATGAAGCAGAATTGGATAATGGCTTTCCAAGGAAACTTTAGAATCCCAACTCCCTGCACCCAGTGTGACAGAACATTAATATGGAATCAAAAGCTTCTTTACAAATTACCTGTCTCAAAGTCTCTGTTTCATTTTTGGAAAAGAGAAGGTACTACATGAAGAAAGTGAAGCTTGACATACCCGAGGAAAGATAAGGAGAAGGGAGGAATATCTGTCCACTTAATGAGCTACCAGCCCATAAGCCCCCAAAGCCCCACTCCTTGATGCTTCTGATTGCAGACCCTGCCTGCTTCCTGACTTCTAACTCAGAAAGCATAACTTTCTCCATCCCTCCTCTTTCGCTTCTCCCTGCAAAACTGTAACAGAATAAAAAATATATGGGCCTATAGGGAAGCCCCCCCAATTGTGCTGTAATAGGAGGAAATGAGGGCTGGGGTTTAGCTCAGGGGGTAAAGGGCCACGCTAGACTCAGGATTGACCCACGACACTACAAAAATGGGAGAAGGATGTGACAATGCAATCCCAAAGCTATCAGCCAGCAAAAGCCCTGTGAGGGTTGCTATCAATGGCACCCAACAAGAAGCAGGGAACCAAGGCACGATCTGCTGCAGCGGGAGGCATCTGCTACAGGTCTCCCAGTGAGGCCTCTTGGACCTGCTGGACCCACAAACCTCCTTCCGCATAACATCATCAGTTGAAACAAACAACTTGAGTTTTGCCTTATGTGCCTCTCTGGTAGTAACTGGGTAGAAGCAGCTGAAGCCATGATTCCGAGGAACATCATCCACACAGGCAGGAGAGATGGGACTATGGCTTTGAGGATCCAGGTGGAGGAAGGTTAAGATTTGTGGAGATGAAGTGAGAAGGAGGAAAGAGGAGGAAGAGGGAGGAGGAGGGAGGTCGCTGTCTGGAATAACTAAGGACAGCAGCAGAGTCCAAGGGCTGGGGGTTGGAAGGCTGACTGTTTAGGGAAGACAACTGCTAAAGATGAGGCTAGAGAAGGAGGGAGGGGGCAGATTACAGCAACTTCTACAAGCAAAGAAATCAGACTCTGATAAGCTGGCTCTGTCTTTGCCTTTGTCTCATATAGTTGCCCTAGAATGACATCTCTAACTACAAAATTGACCTCGACTATCCTCTGCCTCCACTCTTCAGTGGCTCCCAGTGCCGTCAGGATCAGATTGAAACTCCTTAACACAATCCTGTCTCCTGCATCCCACTGTAGTTCTGTCTCTGAAGACGCTCATCCCCAGCCCACACACGCGCATGCGCTCTAGACCCTTTGACTTGGACCTCAGGATGTGCAGTGCTTCCCTTGGCCTTTGCACCTTCTCTCCCCTTCTGGCTTCGCCTTCTTTACCCTCTGCCTCTTGCCCACACCCTCACCTGGTTTATCACTCCTCTTGCATTTCACTTCAGGAAAGTGTAGTCTTTCCTGATCCTGTGTCACCCTCCTGGCCCAGGTGGTGCCCCACCTGTGCGCTATCAAGGATACTTAACTTTCTTTGTCATTGCTTGGCTCCTGTAAGGGCCCTGGGGCAGCTAACTCAGCACATAGCCTTAGAATTGTGATTGTCTGTTTGCGTCTCTGGTCCCCTATTACACTGTGGGCTTCCTGACAACAACTGTGTCCCTGGAAACTAAACGGTGCCTGGCACAGGATAGATAAACATCTGTGGAATTAACTGTTGAGACAATGATACGCTCTTTTTATAAAATAATATGTGTAAGAATTCTGAATTAAAAAATTAATCTATAGCTGTGCACCATGGCACATGCTTGTAGTCACAGTGACTCAGGAGGCTGGGGCAGGAGGATCCCACATGTGAGGCCAGAGGCAGCCTGTACAACTTAGTGAGACTCTAGCTCAAAAAGAAAAATTAGAAAAGGGGCTGAGAGTATCTCAGTGGGTGAGCACTTGCCTAGCATGCCTAAAACCATGGGTTCTACCTCCTCGTACTGAAAAAAAAAAAATCTATAAAATTTAGAAAATATTTAAAAACACAAAGAAAGTAAAAATGGCTTGTAATCACCTACTGTGAGATAACCCCTTTAGCTTATGAGTGAATTTTTGAGAAAGGAAATACAATGTAAAAAGTGGAAGGTAGGAATTTCTGACAACCGTATATCTTCCAAAAAGAATGGAATTAAAGACTACTTAGAAGGGTATTTAAGAATCTGGGTGAGGGATGTAAAACCTCTGGAGTAGATGGAACTAGAAAAAAAATACTGAGATGAATGTAATAACTAGCAGCTGAAATGGCAGACTTAGAAACTGATTAAAGGTGGTAGTGGCAGATGGAGAGTCAGAGCAAAGACTGTCAGGTGCCCCTAAGAGTTAATAAAACTCTTATGAAAGAAAGAGAGAAAGGCCAGCACCGTGGCACATGCCTATAATCCCAGCAGCTCGGGAGGTGGAGGCAGGAGGATTGCAAGTTGGAGACCAGAGGCAGTCTGCATAATTTAGCGAGACCCTTTGTCACAAAAGTAAAAATATGGGCTGGGGGTGCAGCGCATGGGTCCAGCACTTGCAAAACATGCAAGCATGAGACCCTGGGTTCAACTCCCAATACTACAAAAAAAAAAAAAGAGAAAAGAAAAAAGAAAAAAAGGAAGAAAAAAGAGAGAAAGAAAGAAAGAAAGGAGGAAAGAAAGGAGGAAAGGAAAGAAGGATTTTGAGACTGAGGGCAAATATCCTTCACTCATTTATTCCTTCATCAATTGTCTATTGGGTACCTATTCCATGCCAGGCACTGGTCTCTGGACTGTAGTACTTTGGTGAACAAAAGAGCAAATACTCTGGACCTCCTGGCCCTTTGTCTCTGGTGGTGGGATAAAGGCAGGTTTAGACTAGAATATCAGTCAAGGAAAATTAAAAAGTTGCTTGAAGAGTTCTTAAAGAACACGTCTCCCTTCAATTTCCTGAACGTTTGCAAGTGGTTATAGGAGCAAGCGTGTGTAGGGCCATCACACACTGGTGAGCTGGGGTCTTTTGGGCCAGTGAAGAAAGGAGACAGTTGCTCCAGAAAAAGGTACAAAAACCCCCTAATTATGCAATGGCTGGAGTTAGGTTTGTGCCAAATGTGGACATGGGTAGAATTCCTTCTTGATGAAACTGGGAATTAGTTTCTCTTCTAAGAGACATTCTCTAATATGAAACTCCATTAATGGCCAGTAGGAAAACCACAGAAATATTCAAGAAACTTCTAAAGTAAATCACTAAGTAAATAAAATGGCTTAATTATGGTTCCATGGGCATATGCACTGAGTGAAAATTCCCAGAGATGAACACTTAGGATTTGCACACTTCTAGGTGTGTTTATCATATATCAATAAAATGTTTACCTAAAACCATTCCAGTTCCTTAACCAGCTATTGGCTACAGCAAGTTAAGATGCTGAGCTGTAAATTCCTTGTCTGCAAAAAGGAAATAACACCAATATCTTAGGGTTGTTACAGGCGTAAAAGATGTAAGGCATATAAAGTGCCTGCTGCTTCCCAAACACAATGCTCACACTCAGGCTCTGCTCTTACCATCGCCAACATCCCTATTTCACACCTTCACAAGCCCTATGAGGTTTTTGTTTCCAACAAAGCCAAAGGTAGATCCACCCACCGACATGCTGAAGCCTGCAGAGCAGACCAGGCTGTGAGGACATCTGCAGCTCTGTGAGAGTCAAGGCCAGCCAAGCCGTGGTGTTTGGGAAAATGTGAGCCTGTGAAGGATCCCTGTCATAACCGAACTCCAGCCAAACACTGTTCCTGAGGTGCCAATGACAACAAGGGCACTCGCTGCTGAAAGGGCAGTATTGCTCACTGTGCAGATTCTTCCCACAGGAAAACAGAGGGGAAGCCAGGCGGACAGCAGTATGAAATATCAAAACCATGGGATTTCCCATGGGATGACCACAATGGGGGATCTGAGTTGCCTTTTTGGTACCAGTCTTACAGGAATGTGTTGTTGACTCATTAAAATCGAATCGATGACTTCTTACATGGGTGCTGGACATAGGATTCGGGGAAATCAAGAGGCTCTGCCATGAGCAGAATGTGGCATTGCCTGAATTTTCTTGCAGTGGTTTCCCTCAAGTTTTCCATTCTTACTGGTTGGGTGCCCAGAGTGACCTGGTAGAGGTTCATCCAGCAAGAGCATTTGTATGGCTGCCAGTGCTCAAATTTCCACACAGAAGCTTGGCATCCCCCTGTCTCAGCATCTAACCATGGCCCTAGCCACCTTTGCTCTTCAGTGCCTCCTCCCTCTCACCCTGCCCTGGCCTGAGGCCACACTTAGGCGCCCTTACAGGGCTACCTTAGGAATCCCCTCCTAATCACACATAATCAATTCAGGGTCCTCCGCCACATGGATCCTTCCTTTCCTTGGGACAAAGCCACCTAGGCTATAGTTTCCATTATCATCTTGCCACCTTACACCCACTGTTGTATTGTTAATTGCCGTGGAGTCCAGTCTGACTCATAGCCACCCACATAGGGTTTTCAGTGGCTGATTGTTTCAGGATTGCTTCAGGAGTGGATTGTCATGTCCTTCTCCCAGTTTCTTGGTGCTGGAGATGGAACCGGAGTCCTCAAAGAGTACTGAGCCACACCCTACCAACTGAGCATAAGGGTTGTATTCCCTTCTTTTATGGATTTCTTAAATGCAAAGTAGCAATCCCATCTACCTGTCACTTAAATAGGAGGACATTTATTATTTTAAGTTATATGTTGCTTAACCTCAAAAGATCCTTTCCCCAAATATGATATCATACATGTTATAGGGTGGTAAGTTCCAGCCTTGGCTGGCCAGGACATCTCATTTTATTTTTCCTTGATGTCTTATGATCTTGGACTGGCCTCTAAGCTTTAAGGTGCCTCAAGAAAAGTGCAGGAGAAGTGACACATGAGGACTGATCCCCTACCTCAGCACCACCAGCCCACTACTCTATAATTACTATAGAAACAGGGGCTGGCACCCCACAGGTCTTCTGCTCTCTCACCTTTCAGCCTGAGTATACAACACGATGCTCCTTCTACCCTAGGGATGTGGGACAGGGGCATGAGGACTGCTCGTGGCCAGAGTTTGGGGTTGATTTCTGCCTCTTTGAATAACTGACCTAATGAACAAGCAACAAGATCTCAGAAATTAGGTTGTGCAGCTCATCCAACACATCATCACACTCACAACTTCTATGAGGACAAGAACCAAGACAACATGAGCGAAGGCAAGTAGCAAGCTCATGAGAGTCACGTGGCATATGAGTGCTAAGTACTTAATAATTATGGCCAGGGGGGACAGCCGTCACCACTACAGTGGACCCCAAACTCACAGGTCAGGATGTAGGGCAGCAACATGTCCAGGCAGAGAAGGTAGGAACAAGGTGGCCTGGTCTGGCTTCCCCTTCTCAGCTGTCTGCCCTTCCCATACTGTGAGTGCAGCACCTGTCACAGGGTGGCAGCAGAAGAAAGAGATGTGGGTTTTGGGGGGATGATCAAAACCATGAGAGAACCTCCTATGTTGTCCAGAACTCATTACTTAGGTCCACGGCCACAAAAACCATGTACAATTCTTAAAGATGTAAGTGCTTTTCTGCATGGTACTTCAAAGAGACCCATGATCTGCAAAAGGCTCTCAGTGGGGCTCCACTCCAAGTCACCTCATGATGGCACAAAGGAGAAGAAACAAATCACTTTTGACCTATGCTCAAGTGTGAGGGAAGAAAAGCGCCCCAGCAGCAGAGACATAAGCTTCCTTTTCACTGTGGTGGAGGCTAAACAACTGGAAACAGGGAGGAAAGCCTTGAAAACTATGGTGCAAACTGTGGGATACAGCATGGCTGTTTGTTAGGATGAGTAAATCAGTCCTATACAAGTTGATCTGGAGAGTGTCCCAAGATGGGATCATCAAAAAAAGCAAGCATCTGAGAGCTATCTGTAATATAATTCCATTTTTACAGACCAAACCATGACAAACCTCCTTCCCCATTACACGTGTATATCTGTACATGCATGCATGTGTGGACCTATGATATGAACAAGGAGGAAAAAATAGAGAATATGTATATGTATATTTGTATACATATGTATGGGTATGTGTATATATATATATATGTATACATGTGTATGTGTTTATGTGTATGTGTATGTGTGTATGTATGTGTGCATATATATACATACATATATATATATACACACACACATACAGACAGACAGACAGACATACACCAGATTGTTAATGAAAAGGGACCAGAGAGCAGGATAGAATGAGTTATTCCAGTGCAGGACAAAAGGAGAAAAGGGATATAAGCAAAACAATGAACAAATAACAAAAAGACCCACTCTTGAAAAAGAAAGGTGTCTATCATGAGAATCACATGCGTGGTATAAACTGATTTACGTAAAGTTAGCTATCTGTGCACATATGCATAAGGAGAAGCTTAGAGGAATGGTAACCATAATAGTGGTGATCTCATGAGTTAAATATCGATGGATATTTTATTCTACTGCTCATTTTTTAAGTTGACTCTACTCTTTTTCTTTTTATGCTTCAAATATCTTATGGCTGGCATGCATTACTATATAACCAGAGATATCATAGTAATAAAAAGAAAAAAGTCCTATTTTTAGTTCAGGTGGCATTTCACATTCTCCATGCCCAATTCTAGTAACCATTAGTTATCCTCAGAAAAGAGACGTAGAGGACACATAAGTCATAGTCGTTATAACATATGCTCTAGTTGTACAGATTCAGCAAGGATATGGCATGCGCCCAGTGGGTGCCTGTTAGGGATTTTAAAAATGCACCCTGTAACTAGGATCCCTCATACTATCCTGAGGGACTGACCTTTAGCTGACCCCAGGGCCACATTCTACTCACTCACTCCTACCCCTCCCATTGAGTGAGCAAAGATGGCCCCTGACCAGCCTCAACCACCTCAATTTTGATTGGCTACCGCTAGTACCCCAGTTAAATAACTGCCGCTTTCTGGCAGGTATGCCAGTTTACCTGCCTTACCTGCCAGGTATGTGCCCTGATTGGCTATCCCCAGTACATGCCTCCCTCCAGGAGCCTACATAAGCAAGCTTCCACACCCCACTTCACCACCACTGTTCTCCATCCCTCAACTGCTGTCCGGACCCCTTCACATCCATCCAGCGCTCCCCAATCCAGCAGATCTCCAAGCATGCTGACACATCAAGACCAGGGGCCTTAAAGTACTGAAGGCTACAAGCAAGCCACGAAGAGCCTCCCAATTCCTCCCATCCTTGGGGAGAAGGGAGGCAAAAAGGCAAGCTGTGAGAGTCAAGACCACCAGACCCCCAGCCCAGCATAACACCAACTGCTTGTAGCTGTGCCTTTAAGGCTGAGCTGTACCACCAGTGAGCCTGCAGCATTCTATGCTGCAGGCTTAGAGCTAGCACTTGAGCACATGACAGAGGCTGCTTGCTGGTTGTACCCCACATGGGGAGTAACCCAATAAACCTTCCCTTTCCTGTTTCCCACAGGTCTCCCGAGGTCCTTCTTTGGCGCCTCCGGCCACTACACCAATCCCATCCAGTGGGTCCCCGATACCCACTTGGTGTCAGGGCAAGGCTCTGGCCTCTGCCTCTCCTGAGCCGAACCCTGACAGGTGCCAAAGTAGTGGCTTAGAAGTTGAGAGGAAAGAGTCTCATTGGCTCTGGGAAAGAAGTCAGAATGTAAATATTCTGTTACGGTCACAAGTGCTAAAGGAGGAAACAGAGAGGCTACTCCCTGCCTGACTAGGGCTTGAAGATAGTGGGTTAGGAGAGGGCTTCGAGGAGGCAGCGTGCTGGACCTGCCCTCCAGCGTGCAGGGTGCCTTTGAGCTAGTGCAATGCGGGCTTGCTCCTCCAGAGGCAGGCAAGACGTGACTGAAGACATGGAGGACTGCCTCATGCTTCCTTGAATTATGCCCAAGACACCGCTGCTTAGACACAGTGGCCACTCACTAGGAGGTATTTTGCATTTATAACTTAATTCTAGACATGATTCACTCTTCTTTGAAGAGCTTAGTAATCATCGCATGGCCCTAATATTAGAAGGAAGTTCGTTGATCTCTCTGCAGAGTGGAGCATCTCACAGATGACTTCGGTTGGGAAATCCCAGGAGACTTGCTATTCATAATGAAACTAAGATGTGAAACCTGAGCTTATACCACGGCTTGGTGCTAACGAAGGGTCTCTCTGTCTTCCCCATGGTCATCTGAGATGGGTAGGGGACCGTTCTGGGTACTTCTGACTGAGCACAGCTCCGAGTAGGCAGCTGCACTCTGTTTCTCTTTGTGTGGGCTGCCTTTCCCTCTTCGCCCTCCCTACCTTGGACACTTTTTTTGTCTTCAGGGCCTGCTTGATTCTCCCGTAGGACCTACATGGTTTATTTTTGGTCAAGACCCTGGCAAGGACAGGCAAGCTGGAATCGTTGGAGGGCTTCCTGAAGAAAAGTATGCACCCCAAAACTGTTTCCCTCACCACCTGGCCAGGGAGCTCCCAAATCCTCCATAGAGAGCCCATAGGTTAGCACGTTTCCAGCGAAGGCCTTACTTCCATATGTTGTAGGAATGTCTTTAGGGTTCTTCTGTCTGGCAACGAAGTGTTCGAGGGCTGGGGATGTAGCTCAGTAGCGGGGTGCCTGCCGAGTGTAGCATTAGCAAGGCACTGGGTTCCATCCCCAGCATGAAGAAAGAGGAAAGAAAGAAAGAGAGAGAGAGAGAGAAAGAGAGGGGGGGGGAAGGAAGGAAGGAAGGAAGGAAGGAAGGAAGGAAGGAAGGAAGGAAATGCCCACAATACAGGTAGCTCTTCAGGGAGCCAGGGGACAGTTCCTTGAGGAAGGAGTTGTTGAGAGGCAGCTGACCCCAGAAGAGGTTCCAGAGAGCCCTGATTCGCTTGGTTGGAAATGGCTCAGGGCATGGGGTAAATGTTTTGTAATTTTGCCTTAGATCATTCCTAGGTGGAGCACAGGCTAGAAAAGAGACCCCTTGATGCAGAAGTGTGAGTACAGCCTGTGCTGGTCCCATGATGTCATCTCCCTGATTTTATTTCAATTCATTTAATGTCAAACACCTTTTTAACTGCCTTGCAATACTCCTTTGTGTCCTTGAAGGCTAAGAAAGGGTTCACAGTCACATAATGCATATAAATCACAATCACATAAATTCACCAAATGCATACTTTCTTGAAAAAGAAGATAAAAGATACGGAAAACTATACTTAAAATATATTAATAATGATGGTGGTGATAATGGTATAGCACACCCAGCAAATAAAAAGTACCATGGTAAGTCTCTATCCTGGGTAAGCAGTATATATATATATATATATATATATATATATATATATATATATGTCTTACAGTCCTGATATGCTCAATATAATGAATTTTCCACTAAAATTTAACTTCAGTTCTAAGCCCTCACCCCACAGGACTGGTCTAAGCCCTAACCCTCACCTCAACCTCACTGCTGGGCATAGTGGCGCATGCGTGTAATTCCAACGGCTCAGGAGGCAGAGGCAGGAGGATAGCAAGTTCCAGACCAGAGGCAGTCTGTGTAACTTAATGAGACCCTGTCTCAAAAAATTAAAAAATGGGCTGGCAGCAGCTCAGTGGTCCAGCACTTGCAAAGCATGCAAGCTCGAGGCCCTGGGTTCTCTATCTCCTCCTTTCTGATCCACCCAGCCTGCATATCTTCTCAGTTCTGCTGCCTGCGGCTTCCATGGCATGCTCTGCTTGCTCCACACGCAAGATCGCACTTCCTTGCTGCATCCTGTGGCTATTTCTTCTGTGATTCCCCCCACAGCCTTGCAGTGCTGCCATAAAGCAGGGCTCAGTTCTCCATTGAACCCAGAAGCCAAGGGCTAACTCACCACTTGCCCTATTGGCTCAGTTTAGGAGAAATCATTCTCTTTTTTATTTCTTTCTTTATTTTGCTCCGCTGGGGATCAAATCCAGGTCCTCATGCATGCTGGGCAAGTGCTCTGCCACTGAGCTACACTCCTAGCCCCTAGAAAGAAATCTCTTCTTAAATCCACGTTCGTGTACCTAGGCTCTTGGAAAGATGTCAGAATGTGAATAATGGGCTCAAGGTCTCAAAGCCTGAAGAAATACAGAGTCTGACACCTGCGTGAACGGACTTTGATGGAAAGGAAAGTAACATAGGAAAAAATAATTGAGTAATTTAAAAATCATCTTGCCTCATGCTTAAAGAAAACTGCAGATCCTTTCTGATTCATTCTCCTCTCTCCAGTCATGGATTTCTTCTCTTTCCTGAGTCTATCTGACCAACAATTACAGCTGGTCAGTCCTTCCTGAGAATGTTGCTGCTTTTTCATGACACAAATCTGGATCTCTCAGCCTTAAGGACATCTTCTCAGAACCTTTTATCTATCCCCTGGTGAGATGCTGCATTGAATCAGAAATAACTCGTGTCACAAGTCACTTACTGACCCATAGTTCAGAGTGTCAGCTTCTTTATGACGTGTTCTCAGTGGTGACCATATTACACCCAAATGAGTGAAAATTGGTCATAAAAGGAAAAAAATCTTACTTTTTAATGTATAAAGGAAAAATACACATACAACTTGTAAACAGGGGCTGGAGGTATAGCACAGTATTTCTCTGGTGTTAAAATGCTATGGCAGGAATAACTAAAATGTCTGAAACACCTCTTTCAGGGGAGCAGGAATGAAAGAAATGTCAAGAAACACTGCTGTAGGTATTGCAAAGGAATGAGAACAAAATGTTGTGGGAAGGCTGTTAAGGAGTCAGATACAACACAGGAATTTCATGCACTCTCTTAACCCTCTTAATAGTCATTTATGGACACAGAAATCGAGCGTAAATAGCTTGACCAAAATCACCCAGCTTCTAGGTAACAGAGCTCAAGGTTGAGGTCAAACCCATTTCCAAAACTTTGGTCTTTCCATTAAATCAGGCTGCAGAGTTAAAGTCAATTAACGTATCTCAGTCTTCCTGGCTACCCTCAGGTATTATTACCTTGTTGTTGGAGAGCAAGAACAGGAAAACATATATTGTTGTTTGTTTCTGGTACTGGGAATGAGACAGAGGATCTTGAGCAAGTGAGGTAAATGTTCTGCCACTGAGCTACACCCCTGGCCCCAGAACAGGAAAACAAAAACCTACTGATACCACGTATGCAGATTCCCTCATGCCGTCTCTACCTCCTGACGGACATGGAAGATATCCTCGCTGCCCCTTGCTGTATTTCATGCCTTAGTTTACAGTTGTTTGAAAGAGAGACATCTGCTAGAGAAAAAGAAGGATAAGAGAAAAGAACTGTGCTCTCTGTACATCCCCCATTTCCTCCCTCTACTTCCCTTCTCTGGGCTGCAGGCCTCACTCCCAGACCCCACACATTCCAGGTTTTGGCCAACGTTCTGCAACTTCCTCCTGCAGAAGGATGTCTTGGGGTTGGGGAGCTCTGATACACTTGCGGGCTGGGCTAGGTGACAGTTCAGGGCTGAGCACTAGCTTAGGAGGCAGTAGCATCTAACCAGTGGCCTCTGACATCCCCTGCCTTACAGAGAGGAGCTGAGTAGCAGCTCCATGCAGGGTCAAGTGCTAGTTCATTCCGGCACGGGGCTCTGTGAGCTTTCAGCTCCTCCTGTTGCCAGGATTTTGGGTTTCCTTGGTGGGTCCAGATCCCCTTGTGGTTGAAACAGAAGAGGAGCACAGAGGAAGCACACCAGCGCTTTGTTTTCCTACACATTCTCAAAATCTACTTTCTACAGAAGAAGGTTTTAAATAATTCTATTTTACTTGTTACTTAGATTGCCATAGTCCAGCTACAGCCTAAGGATCCAGGGTTTCCCGAAGGCGGGTTGAGGAGTCGGCGATTGTGGGTAACAGAAACACAACAGCTCGGAGGCAGTGTGAATCTGTTCCATTTATTGTTTGGATAGCTCAGTTTTTTATACAGTCTTTTTTAGGCTTTAGGTCAAGCAAGTAGTAAGAATACGTGCAGTTTTACATTCACCTAATAGTCATAATGGCCCATGGTTTATAGCATAAACTTTTCTGTGTTCAGATAACAAGCACCTGGAAGGTCTGTCTCTTCCCAGGCTTTTCATAAATGATAAGCTATAATAGGGTATTTTGGACTCTATCCTTATTTATCATTTTAACCCCTTATATGTTTCTATGTAAGGCAGTGGAGGGTCAGGCTGACCAGAACAGCAGCCTTTACTTTTTTTCTCTAGCTGGGAACCAAGGTCTGCCTTAGATAAGCACCTCTCTG